>JBBBDQ010000283.1:1892500-1947500 GCA_037127315.1 Ascarosepion bandense
CACCCACCCTCTGACATTTCCTATATTTAATCATCCTTTCTCCACTCTACGTAGACCCCTGCGCAGTAGTGGCAGTGACATGCCTTGCTCGGGGTGAAACGCTTATAAAAAAAAAAAAAATAACAACTTTAAAAACAACAACAACAATAAAAATAATAACTGTAAATTTTAAATAGGGCTGGATAGTTTTGCCTATTGTCAGATTCACACTATTTTCGGTCTTTTGAACAGGAGCAAATATTTAATCCTTGTTTCCTGTTTAGGTTTAAGTTTCCGGTTTCTTCTATAGTCATTTATTCTTCTTCACTCCCAGTAGCCACTTGTGTAGTAATGATTTGTTTTGCTTGGGGTAAACAAGTCTTATATATGCAATTTCGATTCTAGTGCAAAATACATCTATGTTTATGTTTTGACTGTAGTATAAACTGGACCTTTTCCGCGTTTGTGTAACTGAGCAAATGTTTTAAATATGATTTAAATCCAACCCATTTCTACATTCCCCTGTAGTGTAAACAAGTCGCACGTCTTTCATTTTGATTCTAGTGTAGAAAACAGCTATGATTACTTTTTTGAGTGCAAATTAGACATATTTTATGTTTGTGTAAAGCAGATCGAACTTTTTGACATTATTTTAATCCAAACCTATTTCTACCCTTTTCACTTTACTGTAAACAGGTACCATGTCTGCCATTTTGATTCTAGGGCAAAACACTAGAACACTTTATTTTTTTGAATGTACGTTAAGCAAAACTCTTTTCTGGATTTTTGCCCTATGTAACTTCGATTTGCCATCAAATAACCCAACGGTGTGGAAATGTTATTAAATTAACGAATCAAATGTAAATGTCTGTATTTATGTATTTATGGGCACAAATCGCTTTTGTTAACTAGGTGGTAATCAAACTGAAGTCCCTCCAAAATCGCATCTAACATTAGCTCCTGCATTGGTGTGAATAATGAACAAGTGCTAGAGCGACAAAGATGTATAATAAAAGAGCAAGCATTGCTGGAAATAACAATAGAAAGGTAGTTATGGAGAGCCATGATTGATGAGATCCTGAAGGAGTGTGACAGAGAGACAGGAAGACATAGATAGATATATAGATATATAGATAGATAGATAGATAGAAACAGAATGAGATAGATAGATAGATAGATAGATAGATAGATAGATAGATAGATAGAAACAGAATCAGAATAGATAGATAGATAGATAGATAGATAGATAGATAGATAGATAGATAGATAGATAGATAATGAAGTGAATGAGATAGATAGATAGATAGATAGATAGATAGATAGATAGAAATAGAGAATAGATAGATAGATAGATAGATAGATAGATAGATAGATAGATAGATAGATAGATAGATAGAAACAGAATGAGATAGATAGATAGATAGATAGATAGATAGATAGATAGATAGAAACAGAATGAGATAGATAGATAGATAGATAGATAGATAGATAGATAGATAGATAGATAGATAGAAACAGAATGAGATAGATAGATAGATAGATAGATAGATAGATAGATAGAAACAGAATGAGATAGATAGATAGATAGATAGATAGAAACAGAATGAGATAGATAGATAGATAGATAGATAGCTAGATAGATAGAAACAGAATGAGATAGATAGATAGATAGATAGATAGAGAGAGAGAGAGAGAGAGAGAGAGAAAGAGAGAGAGAAAGAGAGATGAATCTGTCTTCATCTTGTTTTAAAAATAACTTTTTAATACATTTTATAAGATGAATACTAAACAATATTCCTTTTCTTAAATTCATTTGAAAGTTGCTTTGATTTTTTTTCAGTCAGTTCACTTCAAGCAATGTGATAATGACATTAAACGCAATAGGCTACCTCGAGTGAAAGTGAATGAAAAAGATTAACAAGGGACCGGAAACCTAATCCTTAACAGGAAACAAGGGACAAATCTCTAGTCCTGCTAAAAAGACTAGAGAGGTTTATGAACTGGACATTTTTCCCATGAGTTTTGTGAGAAATGTACAGATTGAACTATAAAATTACAGAATTAAGTAAATTTAAAGAATACTTCGATATTTTCTCTATTATTCTGTAAAAGATCAACCGAAAATAACCAGAACAATAGGCGAAAGGAAACGACCATTTCCTGGCAACACTACTGTTAAAAGACATTCATCTCATCGATTTAAGCTATACTGAGTTCAGTCTTTTCGAATTGAATCTGTTTTGGATAATATTCTTTTTTTTTTCTATTTATACAAGGGATTTCTTTTTTCACATATCGGCACACATATATCGACGGACAGATAGACAGATTCTGAACTGTACCAATACTTTGAAACGTTTCTTTCTATCTATATGTGTATCCATAAATACATACGTTCCTTTGCATTCACTTTGTTGAAGAGAAAACAATTCGAATGCAAGGACAATCAAAAGATTAAAAGATTTTAGTGCAAAATAATGACGTCGGTTTTTTTTTTTTGCACTAACTAATCTTTTACTCAAAATCCATTTTCTTTTTTTTTAATTGTGTTTTATCCATTTAATTCTTAGATTAATTCATTTTCTTTTCTTTTCTTTTTTTCTTTTTTCTCAAAAATTTCTCATTTCTGCACTCGATGACATATCATCAAAGGGTTTTTTTCCACCTTCATTTCTTTCATCTTACCGCCTAAGCTAGAAGAAAGAAAAACAAATAAACAAACTTGGAGACAAAATAAAGAACAATAACAAAAATGCGTTATTCCAATCGTTTAATTGAAAATGGCGAACTTTTGGCTGTGTACGCATGCGTTAAACTGCAGACCAGTTTCTGTCCTTCCGGTTTTTGGCACTTTTTTTATCCCGCCATTCCGTCTTGAAACGTCAAAATACATTTCTTTTGTCAGATTTTCATTCAACCTTCTGTTTAAATTCACAGTTTTTTTGTCTCAGTCAGTCTAACACGGTTTGTATTTATTCAAGAGTTCTCGTATGAATGTTCATACGAGAACTCTTGAATACAAACCCTGTCATCTGTTTTGTCACTGATGGGCGCCGTTGCGTCTGTATTTAATTCAGGAACTGGTTGATTAGAATTTACTACCAAACCAACTCATTACAGTCAATTTGATATTAAAAAATTATGTTCCTACAAAACTCTTTCAATAAGTCCATATCTATCTATCTATCTATCTATCTATCTATCTATCTATCTATCTATCTATCTATCTCATCTATTCTTCATTCTTATCATATCTATCTATCTATCTATCTATCTATCTATCTATCTATCTATCTCATTCTGGTCATTATCTATCTATCTATCTATCTATCTATCTATCTATCTATCTATCTATCTCATTCTGGTCATTATCTATCTATCTATCTATCTATCTATCTATCTCATTCTGGTCATTATCTATCTATCTATCTATCTATCTTGGTATGGGTACTTGAATGATAAAATAATACACAATTTCTACGTTACGCGCTTTGTTCTATTTTAGTCTAATAATTATTAAAGAAAAATTATCAACAGAATATTACATATAGAGAGTTTCTTCTTCTTCTATGTTCCGTGTCCCTTCTGGGCGTAAGCGATCATGGCCTTCCACATCTTACTTCTAGTGGCTCTTAGCACGCTTTCTCCTGTTACCCCAACCAAACCCCGTTCTGTCATCCACTTGCTCAAGCCCGTCAAGTATGTTACGCGTTGCTTCCCCGTTTCTTTTTCTCTCTATCTGGCCTGTGTGTAGTGGTTAGAGGACGAAGAATTAACAGCCGTTGGTTACAACTGTAGATCGAGAAAAGCTAGACATACGTGGATACTTAACTTTTAAAATTAAATTTTGGTGTCCGGCGTACTTGGGTATGTAAAAAATTATCCGCATTTTTGCCATAACATATCTTTAGTTTTGTCACACTGCCTTCTGTTCACAAGTATAAATTTGGTATTTTTGTGGTCCCGTGATCGAAGTTTGAATTTGGTCGTGACAGTTTTTATGTGGCTGTTACAGTGTAAACATCGTAGTTCTGCTAGCAGTATGTACCAAAGAGCAGTGATCCAATTTCTTTGGTCGGAAAATGTGTCAGGGGCTGAAATTTATCGGATCCTTTTTAACACAATACGATGACAGTGCACAAATGTGTAGAAGTGTGTATGAGTGGATCGAAAGGGTTAAAAGTGGCCGGAGAAGCGCGACGCACGAAGTGGGAGCAGGACGCCTGTCGACCTCTAACGAGAAGATTCAGCAAACCGGAGAGATGGCAATGGCGAACCGGCAAGTTATCATCAGTGAGTTAGCATGTTTGCTGTAGATTCGGATTTGTTCCTCATTGGTGTACACTGCTAACGACGCGGCGATGTTTACACTGTAACAGCAACAAGAAAATTGGCGAGATCAAGCTCAAACTTTAAGCCCCATTCAACTGACTCTTATTTTTCTTTCATATCAGGTGGATATACTGGTTCTCGAACAATAACCGAATTTAAAAATCTGGTCACGAACTAAAAGGGTGACCGCTTGGGAATACGAGGTGCTGTAAGTGATGTACTGGATAACGGTTCGGTACTGGATAACGGTTCTGAAATGGAAATTAGAGCCGAGTTCCAGTTCCAGTTGTATTCACTTATGCGCAAATACCATTTGAAAAGGTATTAAACCACCACTTCTCCTCCAACTATGGGTTAATTAGTAGGTCTTGTTTGGTTTGATTTGGTTTATTTTACGGCATATCAATCTCAACGAGTTTTTTAATGTCGGCAAAATTTTTACAATAAATTTGTAGGAATAGAATATATATTCTTTGTAAGAATAATTTTGTAGATCAGCTTTCTTTGACGTATTTTTGTAAAGTGGTTTTTGTTGAAAGTCAGATGTATTGCAGGTATGAATTTTATTCTCCTTCAAAAATGTATTGCTGGAAATATTTTTTTCTTCAAACATTTATTGCTGGTAATATTTTTTGCTTTAAAAATGTATTATTGGAATGTTTACTATTAAAGTCTATTTTTATACTTTCATAGTGTTTTGACTAGGCAATAAATTATTTTCCCGTAGCTGGTACCCTAACAAGTGCTACAAACCCGGGTCTAAGTAAGCCTGGGAACAACAGCAATTAAGAAGTGGTTCCATGCTCCTCACAAACTTCCAATCAGAGGACTTGCTGCCGGTTGCACTTTATTGTCATAGGTCTTGTAAATCATTATCATCATCAAAATATTCTTACAATCGAAAAAATGTTTTCAGGCTTTAAACAATCTGTAAAAAGTTAATAAGCCGTAAAAAGCACATCAATCAATATCTATCAAGATGGATATATGTCTATATTTCTGAAATGAGGTATGATAATTATTTATAATAATACGCTCCAACCTTCTTCAGGTGATTGCAATTTTGAACTGAACTGACTAGAGTTAGTTAACTGTGGTAGATTGTTCTCGTTCCATGAGTCATACCGCTTCCAGATGTCTCTATCAGTTATTCCCCTTTAACTCAAATCACTAAGGTTTTTGTTCACCTCTGTCGTGGTCAGATGTTGAACACACAACTGTTTGGGGTCAAGTCACTGGATTCAACCAACGCTTTTATCCATTGAGATAAAAGGTCGAGTGGTTAAAAACTTTGAGAGGATCCAATGGCTTGAGCCAAACAGTTGTGAGTTCAATACTTGGCTACAGCAGTCGTGAACAAAAACTTAGAAACTGAATTAATACTTACTCTGAAACACTTTACCTTGATGGCTCTCGGGCTTTGTACAGTGTGAACATCATTGTAAAACAAAAGAAAAAAATAGTAAGTTATTATTCTATTAGATGGCGTCATAAGTAAATTCCGTTTTAGGAGGCGAGGTGTAATGGCGATCTATCATCCTAACTACTAAACAATGATTCAAGCAAAAATGATTCACTTGACAAAAATGATTAAGTCCTTCGCCTTAATAAAATTATTCTATCGATTCTGCTTGCTTATATGTTTTTTTATAATCATTTCACCCCAAGTAAGGCAGGACTACCACCGATGCACAGGTGGTTACATAAGAGGAGAGTGATGAGAAAGAGGAACAAGTTATAAGGGGTGTCAAAATGGCTAAAAGAAGGATGGGAACACTGGTGTGAAGAGAGTTGATGAGAGTAGAGTGGACGGGGAAAAGAACATGAGAGAAAGGATGCTAGTCAGAGAGATAGGAGATGGCAATTGACCTTGCATTTAAATTCTTGGAGATTGTAGGGAAGCAAGTATACAGAAGGGAATTCCACAGGCGGGAAGTGCGAGAAAAGAAGCTGTTGGAGTAGAAGTTGCGATTATATTTGATTGGTTTCACTGTAAAAGAGTGGAACCTCGTTGTTAGTCTAGTAGCCCGAGTAAATTCATGCAGTGGGGACATGAAACAGCTAATCTCGTCAGAGCAGAAGCCGTGAAAGTAGTTGTAGAAGAGACAGAGAGAAGCCCTATTACGTCCAGATAGCAGATACCATGTTTTTTGTTTCTTTAAGGTATATGAATCCCTTCATTGAAACTATCGAAATCGTTTCTTATCAAACCAAGGGCTCCAACTTACATTTATAAATATTGATGTCCCTATATACCACATTTCTGTGATTTCCATTTCGAAATCCCTGTATTCTTTTTGAAGATCTTCAAAGATACATTGCAGTCTGCAGGGACTCTCATATCATTAAGAAAGCACATTCTCTTTTTGTGATCTCTTATCTCTATGTCTAGGCAATTAGCTTCGACGTATTTTAAAGTTTCATAAAATTGTTACAGGTGCTATGTCTGTAACTGGGTCTGGGTGATGTTCATATTATTATTATGTCATTTTTCATCATATTTCGATTTCTGCTTTGGTCTCACTACCAACCAAGTCTGCGGGGAGACCTAAGGCAGGTCGTGGCGTGTTGTTATGACTCCATTTCATGTTTTTCTATCTTCCCTATCAATCCCAGCATTACATAGATAAAGTTTTCCTTAGTGTGTGGGCTGTACTTAATAAGACAATTTTTTGTATATCTCTTAAGCTGGGGTTTCCGGGGATTCTTTCAATGTGTTGTTTTGTTCCATTTTTTATCATTCCAAGTGCACCTACTATCACTGGCACAACTCTTGTTTTCAATTTCCACATTTTTGTTATTTCAATTTCCAGGTCTTTATATTTTGACAGTTTTTCAAATTCCTTGATTGCTATGTTACAATCCGCTGGACAAGCCATATCAATTAATAGACAAGTTTTCTCCTTCTGGTTTTTAACAATAATGTCTGGCCTGTTTGCTTCAATTTTTCTGTCTGTGTAGATGGTGTAATCACATAGAATGGTTACATCTTCTATTTCTGTAACCGGTGCTGGGTGATGTTCATACCAGTGTTTGTTTACAGATTTTCCATAATGTTTGCACACTTATTGTTTATACTGACTGATTTACTCCTTACTCCTAGACTTACTCCTGGAACATAAAGGATGCCGAAAATGTGCATATGGTTTTATTGTTAATAATAATAATAATAATAATAATAATAATAATAATAATAATAATAAAAAAAACATGAAATGGAGCCTTAACAACACACCACGACTGGCTTTAGATCTTCCCGCAGACTTGGTAATAATAATAATAATAATAATAATAATAATAATAATAATAATAATAATAATAATAATAATAATTGTACTCTTTGAGAATTCATTCGGTGAGTTTTACTGCATGACAAATACCTCGGATAACTTTCATTCTTCTCATTGTCATTATTACTACAAAATCAACCATAAACTTATTGGGTTTCTTTGAAAAGCAGCTCACGATACAAAATGAAGTAACAATATTATGAATTGTACTATAAATTACACACATTTTAATTCATATTTGCAATGAAAATTGTTGCAACAATTATTATTACTTATATTATGCAACTGGGCCCAGACCCCAGTTTATATGTTGTACCCAACTGAAAATAAAAATCAGTCGCACACACTCCATTATTGTCGAATTCCAATATTAGCTTATTTTAAGCACGACAACACTTTGTCATTTGCTCTCTTTTCAGTCGCTACTTATTTATTTATTGGTGTGTCTCTTGAAATGTTATCAATCGCGAAAAGCTAAGACGGCGAAGAAAAAAGAAGAATGTGGTTTTTGGTGTGAGTGAATGTAATGTCAGCACAGGCTGACATATGATGAAGATCCTCTCGGCTGACACTCAAGCGTCAAGGGACCTAACTCCACCAATTCATAATTACATTTTTTTTACTGATGACTTCCGACAAAGCACGGACAGATTTCTTATTATAGTAAGGATTGTTATTAAGAGAAAGACCTGTATAGTAACGCTGACGTACACATATGAGTCAGTTAAGTGCCATACGTGATACACGCTTGGGCAATCATGACTCGAAAGAGACATGACTGACTGGGCAAAAGATTATCCCGCAGTAGGTTGCCATTACTTTCTGCGGTAGACTGGTTGCCGACCAAGACTATAGAACCCAATCTGTCCTGTTATTTAACCCATAACTGGAAGGAATAGACGGATTAATACCTTTCCCAATGGTATTTGCGCGTAAGTGAATACAATGGATTCAACTGGAATTCGAACTCGGCTCCCCGGTTTCTCGTTCCGAGCCGATATCCACTGTACCACAACGCACATACGTGTCCCCAAATAATATACTCATTAGGACCTCCAGTCTTATAACAGTATAGCAGACGCATTATAGCCAAAGGGACCTAACTCCACTAATTTGTAATTATCTCTTTTTTTACTGATGATTTCCGACAGAGAAAGTACAGCGATTAGCTTTAATTGTTCTGCTTGTGCGCATTGTAAGTTCCCATAAAATTTTAACAATCTTGTCTCTGTAACTGGGTCTGGAGGATGTTCATACGAGTTTCGCGCAGTTTCTTTCAATTTGCAAAATTTCCAGTGCAGATATTTACCCACTCTATCATGTTGGGTTTTATATTCAGTGGGTGCCAATACGGCGCAACCTGTTTACAAGATGGTCAGTTATTTTTGGATGTTTATCATAGAATCTGAATTTGGGGTCAACACGAATTTTCAGTATGTGTGATTGATGATTTCTATTTCGCAAGCAAGATGATTTCTATTTCTGTAGCAAGAAAGAAACCTTTGGTTTTAGCTTTTAATCCCGCACTACATAACCACGGATGCGTACAGGTTTTTATATACATCAGCCTGTTTGGTACGGGCAGAGTATTGACTATAAAGAGGCTTGTTTTACCATCGTTTCCATATTTGGTACATTGCATTTGCTTTTACTGTTTTAGTTCTTTACCGCTGCAGTAGATATATTATGATTTATCGGCACTTCTTCATCCACTTGAAAGTCCTTTTTGAATTTGATTGCTTCGTTTATTCCTGAATAAAGTTTCTTATTTCTTTTATGTTCTTTGACATAGATCATCCTCAAGTCATCTGTTTTCAGTTATTTTTGAAGACCTTTTGTTGAGACTTTGTGAGGTAGTTCTAGTTGAACTAATCCTCTGCCTCCTTTGGATCTGGACACATAGAGCATTATTATTATTATTATGTCATTTTTCATCATATTTCGATTTCTGCTTTGGTCTCACTACCAACCAAGTCTGCGGGGAGACCTAAGGCAGGTCGTGGCGTGTTGTTATAACTCCATTTCATGTTTTTCTATCTTAGATTAAAATTGGAGTAGATAGATTAAAATTGGAGTAGATAGATTAAACTATCGCCCGGTTCACACTCCACCCACATCTATTGAACAGGTGAAGAGGCTCATCCCTTGTTTCCTGTTTAGGATGCGGTTTCCGGTTTTCTCTTTTCCAATCTTTTCACTCTTTTCCTTTATTATTTTATTTTTTTTTTTCAATTGGAGTAGATAGACTAAACTATCGCCCGGTTCACACTCCACCCACATCTATTGAACAGGTGAAGAGGCTCATCCCTTGTTTCCTGTTTAGGATGCGGTTTCCGGTTTTCTCTTTTCCAATCTTTTCACTCTTTTCCTTTATTATTTTATTTTTTTTTTTCAATTGGAGTAGATAGACTAAACTATCGCCCGGTTCACACTCCACCCACATCTATTGAACAGGTGAAGAGGCTCATCCCTTGTTTCCTGTTTAGGATGCGGTTTCCGGTTTTCTCTTTTCCAATCTTTTCACTCTTTTCCTTTATTATTTTATTTTTTTTTTTCAATTGGAGTAGATAGACTAAACTATCGCCCGGTTCACACTCCACCCACATCTATTGAACAGGTGAAGAGGCTCATCCCTTGTTTACTGTTTAGGATGCGGTTTCCGGTTTTCTCTTTTCCAATCTTTTCACTCTTTTCCTTTATTATTTTATTTTTTTTTTTCAATTGGAGTAGATAGACTAAACTATCGCCCGGTTCACACTCCACCCACATCTATTGAACAGGTGAAGAGGCTCATCCCTTGTTTCCTGTTTAGGATGCGGTTTCCGGTTTTCTCTTTTCCAATCTTTTCACTCTTTTCCTTTATTATTTTATTTTTTTTTTCAATTGGAGTAGATAGACTAAACTATCGCCCGGTTCACACTCCACCCACATCTATTGAACAGGTGAAGAGGCTCATCCCTTGTTTCCTGTTTAGGATGCGGTTTCCGGTTTTCTCTTTTCCAATCTTTTCACTCTTTTCCTTTATTATTTTATTTTTTTTTTTCAATTGGAGTAGATAGACTAAACTATCGCCCGGTTCACACTCCACCCACATCTATTGAACAGGTGAAGAGGCTCATCCCTTGTTTCCTGTTTAGGATGCGGTTTCCGGTTTTCTCTTTTCCAATCTTTTCACTCTTTTCCTTTATTATTTTATTTTTTTTTTTCAATTGGAGTAGATAGACTAAACTATCGCCCGGTTCACACTCCACCCACATCTATTGAACAGGTGAAGAGGCTCATCCCTTGTTTCCTGTTTAGGATGCGGTTTCCGGTTTTCTCTTTTCCAATCTTTTCACTCTTTTCCTTTATTATTTTATTTTTTTTTTCAATTGGAGTAGATAGACTAAACTATCGCCCGGTTCACACTCCACCCACATCTATTGAACAGGTGAAGAGGCTCATCCCTTGTTTACTGTTTAGGATGCGGTTTCCGGTTTTCTCTTTTCCAATCTTTTCACTCTTTTCCTTTATTATTTTATTTTTTTTTTCAATTGGAGTAGATAGACTAAACTATCGCCCGGTTCACACTCCACCCACATCTATTGAACAGGTGAAGAGGCTCATCCCTTGTTTCCTGTTTAGGATGCGGTTTCCGGTTTTCTCTTTTCCAATCTTTTCACTCTTTTCCTTTATTATTTTATTTTTTTTTTCAATTGGAGTAGATAGACTAAACTATCGCCCGGTTCACACTCCACCCACATCTATTGAACAGGTGAAGAGGCTCATCCCTTGTTTCCTGTTTAGGATGCGGTTTCCGGTTTTCTCTTTTCCAATCTTTTCACTCTTTTCCTTTATTATTTTATTTTTTTTTTCAATTGGAGTAGATAGACTAAACTATCGCCCGGTTCACACTCCACCCACATCTATTGAACAGGTGAAGAGGCTCATCCCTTGTTTCCTGTTTAGGATGCGGTTTTCGGCTTTCTCTTTTCCATTCTTTTTACCCTTACGTAGCCCCCTGCGCATCAGTGGCGTTACTGCCTTGCTCGGGGTGATATGATTAAAAAAAAAAAAAAAAAAAAAAATCCCTAGCATTACATAGATAAAGTTTTCCTTAGTGTGTGGGCTGTACTTAATAAGACAATTTTTTGTATATCTCTTAAGCTGGGGTTTCCAGGGATTCTTTCAATGTGTTGTTTTGTTCCATTTTTTATCATTCCAAGTGCACCTACTATCACTGGCACAACTCTTGTTTTCAATTTCCACATTTTTGCTATTTCAATTTCCAGGTCTTTATATTTTGACAGTTTTTCAAATTCCTTGATTGCTATGTTACAATCCGCTGGACAAGCCATATCAATTAATAGACAAGTTTTCTCCTTCTGGTTTTTAACAATAATGTCTGGCCTGTTTGCTTCAGTTTTTCTGTCTGTGTAGATGGTGTAATCACATAGAATGGTTACATCTTCTATTTCTGTAACCGGTGCTGGGTGATGTTCATACCAGTGTTTGTTTACAGATTTTCCATAATGTTTGCACACTGTCCAATGTAAATATTGCCCAACTCTATCGTGGCGATTTTTATATTCATTTGGAGCAAGCACAGAACAACCTGAGATTATGTGGTCTATTGTTTCTTGGTGCTTATCACAAAACCTGCATTTTGGGGCCATATTATTATGCATAATATTTGCCTGAAAGTTTCTAGTGAAAAGACTTTGGTCTTGTGCTGCAAGAATAAAGCCTTCAGTTTCAGTTATTATTATTATTATTATTATTATTATTATTATTTAAATGCTTACCAACATATGGAAAATATACAGAGAAATTTAGTTTTACACAAGTCTTACAATTAGGAAGGTTAATCCTATGTTACTACCTTGAAAATCAGCATTCGAAAACCTGGATTTAAACACCTACCTTCAGTGGCACATACACAACTATTTCATGCACGAGGCAGATCATAATCTTATGTGTTGTGTTTCTTCATGGTGCAGAAATCATGGCTCTCCACAACTTTCTATTTTTTGGAGCTTCCAACAATGTTTGTCTTTTTACCATCCATCTGCTTCACTGTTTCTCATAGGCTTGTCAGGTTGCTCTTTTTATTTCGATATATTCTATGAGCGTCATATTCCAGAAATTTGTTTGATTCTAAATATAATGGTTCTAGAAAGAAAAAAAAGAAGATATTTGAGAAAGCCTCGTTCTAACCGCAACATTTTCAGGCCCATCGAGAATACTGAGAAAGTTGAAAGAGACTTTGAAGAGTCTTGATGGCACTTAGCCCCCCAGTAATAAACACGATGTGGACATTCACCTGATGTGAACATTCAAATGAATGAAATAAAATTGTAATAAATATTCCGAAGTATTTTTTGGAAAACTTTAAATTCGTACCGTTTGTGTTTATAGGTATAAGAGATTTTTAAAATATTGATCATAGAATAGGCTGTACTCGGAGTACTTTCCACCAAATTTGCAATCGACTGCCAAACCAAAACATTAAACTAAAAATTGGCGTTATATTCTTAGATAGATCGAGGTTTTTCATATGGCTGCGATGCATCAGATCGATGGTTAAAAATAACTTCGTGAGTAAAGCGTGTAGGTCTCAATAAAGACCATTCTTCCTTGTAACTGGTGGACACGCGTTACAGAATCGCAAACAAGGAAGGGTACCAGATAACAGAAGCCGCCTCATTTAAAGAGTTTCAACAGTTGTAACAACTAAAATGGATAGCACATGTAAGTTAAAGACATAATCTTGATGCTGACATACCACACAACCCTAAACAAAAGGAAGCCTACAATAATACTAAAGAAAAAATAAAACATTAACAGCTACTGAACGTGAAAATCCTATTTTTCCTGAAAAATTTTTTTTAATAGAGAGATTTTATAATTTTCCCCTGGTAGCAGCGTTGTATGTTTCATTATAAGGAAACGCCTATTAACGGGGTGGTAATACCTGTTAGGGTCTCAGCTATGGGCAACTCGTTAACCTCAAACTGAGGTTAAAACACTTTGAATGAAGATTTTCTATAGTGAAAATTTTTTTTTTGGAGAAGAAAATCTTACTAGCAATACATTTTTGCAGGAAAAAATATTACCGGTAATATATTTATGAAGAAAAATATTACCAATAATACATTTTTGAAGAAAAAGAATATTATCAGCAATATATTTTTGAAGAAAAAATATATACACCAGTAATACACTCGACAAAACCCTCTTTACTAGAATGCGTCAATGTAACCTGATCTATAAACTTATTTCTTACAAAGAATACATATTCTACTCATATGAATTTATTGTAAAAATCTTGTCGGCATTTAATAACCCACTGAGGTTGATATGCCGTAAAACAAAACGAACTTTCTTTCATTTTAAAGGACCTTTTTAAAAATACAAAACTAGTATAGGATACAAAACCTATATCATCCAACAATTAACTGAAATCAAAAAGTAAAATTGCACACCCGCAAAAATGGATCAAAACGACTGAAAACATTTTGGAAAAATCCAGACCAAGGCAAATTTCACAAGTCGGTGTGAAAATTAAGATTCTAGATTCTGATTGGATAGGAAATAGCAAATTGAACTATGATCCCTGTCAATTTTTTTAACCCCTAAAATATGGGTATGCCGTTCGATCCAATCACGTGACTAAATTTCACTATTTATTCACGTCTTTTGACCGGTCAAAGTCAATGAGAGCACATAGAGACGACACGCAAGATGTGACTAAAGAAATTTTATTTTTCCGACCCGGACGTAAAGTCGCGTCCCATATTCGTTCTCCTTCTCCATGCTAATTTCTTTTACCTCTTCTTCTCCATAATCACATCCTCGCGGTCAACAAAGAAGACGACAACAACAAGATACTTCAACTAAGTCCTAAAAACTAAAGTCCGATAAGTTCAAGTTCTTTTATTGCTTCAACTTCCTTTTTACTTTCTCGCCGACCATAAAAAAAGGAACGGAAACCAGACTTTATGAGTAACCTGTTATTGTTTCTACATACACACATTCTGCTACTATCAACTATAAGTTCTGAATTCATTTAAATCGTTACTACTATTTCTCTGGAACATTTAACTCCGTACATTTTTCTTTTTGAATATTTTCTTCTAACAAATTTGTTATTCTGTTTAGTTAATAAAATTTTGCTTTAACACACGAAACGAAATATTTCATTCTGCCATATTTCAACATCCAACCTTCAACCTTCTGATATTTTAAGTTGTGGTGACTTCGGTTGTGTTTAGCGCAAGGCCAATTTGGCCAACATAGCCGAGGCTCCCACACTAAAACATCTTGAATTTTCTTAAAAAAAAACACAACTTTTTCATCAAAATTTGACTAAATCAGCCTTCTCACTATAATGGAAAATTTAAAAAAGTACTCTAAAACCTTCACCTTTTTTTACATAAAATTAACCCTCTAGGGCCATTCGTATCATATTTGATACAGTATTTCCCTATAAGGAAACATTTGGTATTTCCTTATAAGGAAACATTTGGTACTCATTGACTGAGCAGTCAGTACTGATTTCATTTGAAATTTATAAAATATTTCTCTTAAAAAATTTTTCAGGAAAATATTTCTTTCAAGGCTTGTTTTCATACTGTATCAAATATGATACGAATGGCCCTAGAGGGTTAATCACAGAGGGTGCTATGCCGTTAAACAAAACTCAAACTCAAACTCATAACTTGTCTTCATCAGATCCTGACCAATACTACATTTTAGTTCCTTCGTCTCCACTATTATTATTATTATTATTATTATTATTGAGGTTATTGTTGTTATCTTTGTTGTACTTGTGCATGCATCTTTAAAATAATATTTTATGATTGGTTGTATTGAGTTCATGTTTATGGTTCCTTCGCCTCGTTATTTCCCATAATGCAAGCGACCCTTTAACTCTATGATGGCAAAGACGCCGGATAACATCAAGAATTTTGCGTATATAAAAATATGTATAGCCGGTAATATCTTTTAATCAAACTCTAATTAGCGTTGATTATTTCAATCGGATCTTCTTTTTTGGTATTCCTCATCTTTTGGAGTTAGTTTTGATTTTGGCAAACGATTGCAGTTGGCAAGATTTCAATTAAAATTGCAACATTTTACTTATACAACCCCCCCTCTTCAGTTATTTTCTTTATTTGTTTTTTTTTTTTTGTCTCTTCCTTCCTTTCTTTCGTCTTTTAAATTCAATTTTTCGAGATAACGACTTTGTATGTTTTGCTTAATTTTTAAAACGTTTTTTCTAACCCTTCTTTCGTATGTTTATTATTTTTATGTTTTTTCCTTCTAATCTTTTATTTCTTATTTCATCCATACTTTGTTTTTTTTTATCATCATACATTTTCATTCATTTTATGCATTTTTTCTGTCCACATTAATTTTTTTCTTTCTTTCATTCATAGTTTTTTTTTTCAATTTTAATGTCCATTTGTTTTGTTGTATATTCTTACTTTCCTTCTTTTTACGTCCTTATTTGTTTTCTTTCTTTTATATTCTCATTCGCTTTCTTTCACTCATTTCTTCTTGCTTTTCTTACCCAGTTCGTTTTCTTTCATTCTTTCTTTCTATTATTTTTCATTTGTTCGCTTTTTCATTAATTCCTTCTTTCGTTTAAGTTCTCATTCGTTGTCATTCACTCATTTCTTCTTCCTTTTATTTCGTTTTCTTTCATTCCGTTTTCCTTTTATTTTTCATTTGTTATATTTTTTAATTCATTACTTCTTTCTTTTATGTACTTCTTCGTTCTCTTTTATTTTTTCTTCTTTCTTTTCTTACGTCATTCGTTTTTCTTTCATTCCGTCTCTTATTGTATCATTTGTTTTCTTTCTTTCTTTCATTCATTTTTTCTTTCATGTTATCATTCGTCTTTCGCTCATTTTTTCATTCTTTTCTTACTTAATTCCTTTTCTTTCGTTCCTTCTTCCTATCATGTTTTCAGTTGTTCTTTTTCTTTCATTCATTCTTTCTTTCTTTCTTTCTTTCTTTCTTTCTTTCTTTCTTTCTTCTATGTTCTTATTCGTCTTCTTTCACCCATTTCTTCTTTCCTACGTAATTAGTTTTTTATTTCTTTGTTTCTTTTATTTGTTCATTTGTTTTCTTTCGTTCTTTCCTTTCTTCTTTCTTTTATGCTCTTATTTGTCTTCTTTTATTAATTTCTTTTTTTCTTTTTTTACCTAATTAGTTTTCTTTCATTTCTTTTATTTTTCATTTGTTCTCTCCTTAATTCATTCCTTCTCTCTTTTATACCCTCATTTGTTTACTTTCTTTCAATCTTTATTTTAAATAAGTCTGTTATTTTCTTTTATTTAAACCGTTGGATTCATTATTGTATGTTTGAAGCAAAACTCTTTTTTTTATTTAGTTAATTCAAGCGTAATGTCGTCGTTGATTACCTAACATTGTCGAAGAATTTTATAAGTTTCTGCTATTCAAACAGGAAAAAGTTCTTTATTTTCCGGAAATGAGCCTCCTTCGCTGATATTAATAGTGTGTTTAATTAGATAAACATGCAACTTCTGTTTTTAATGTTTACCATCGTGACACCTTTGCGGGATTTTAAAGTCTTATCCTTTCTGTTAACGTTTAATCAATAGACATTATGGAAAATGTATGGTGGTGCAGTGAATACTGACTCGGAATGACAAATCGGAGAGCTGAGTTCGAATTCTAATTAAATTCGTTGCATTAAAGCGCAAATACCCTTCTCGTCTTTTCTTCCTCCAGCTATGGGTTAAATCGCAGGACAGATTAGTTTCTATAGCCTTGGTTGGCAACCAGTCTACCGCAGAAAGAAATGGCAACCTATTACGGGAAGATATCCTGCCAAGTCAGTCATGTTTCTTTCAAGACGTGATCGCTTAGGCTTATGGCCCTTAACTGACTGACTGACTGACTGACTGACTAACGGCGTTTAAATTTTTTGTAGTCTTTGAGAAATTCTTCATTATATCTCTGTGCGAATTTTTGTTCACTAAAAAATACCCATATTCCTTCAGGATATAGGCGGTCATGAATCTCCATAAGTTCTTTTTTTTGTGTGTGTGGATTGCCATGGTTTTCTATTGTTTTCTCGTCGGTTTGGTATTCAAAATTTTCTTTCTATTAGACTTTTTGCAACTCATGGCTGTCTAAGACCCAGTCTACCCAACTAGATAATACATAACTATCTTTTGTTCCCTGTTTAGGTTTGGGTCTTTTGTTCCTTCTAAAGATTTTCACTTTAATAGCATTATCGACTTGCTTGGGATGAATTCACAAAAATAAATATCTCGGTCTTACGGGAGGAGAAAACATAGATTCAGGTCTTTCAGAAGGGCATTTGTGTGAAAGTGAATGCAACACACTAGTTAAGAATCTGAAAACGACTCAGCGACTCTACTTTTTTTACCATTAACCGCTAACAAGACGTCCACTTGCACAATCCATAAATATTTAAAAGTTTTCAATAAAAGCTGTTAACAATGGCAATGTCAGTTCTTCATTATACATAGTTGGCATCAAACTCTATTATACATGTTTGAGTATCAAAAACACAGGATCTAGCAAGGACATTTCACACTATAATAATAATAATAATAATAATAATAATAATAATAATAAGAGCAGTCAAAGACCACAAAACTCCGACAAGTCAATACCGACATCTCAGCGATTAGCAAGAGATGATTAAGAATGACTGTAATGAACTGGACCACTCTTAAGAGCTAAAATACAAAAAATGAACTCGGCTGCTCTAAAAAATGAACCATAAAAGATACAAAAAATACTATTAAAATAAAAACTAAAAAAAAAAAAAACGGAAAAAAATCCCTGAAACTTGAGGCGGAGGTAATATTATATAAATCAACATTTATATTCCGATATTTTTTATCTGTATCAATAGACATAGTATAAAACATGGTGAGAGGAGCCCAAAGTGTTAATCACAGGTCGGAGATATTAAAATCAAACAGATGTAGAAATTTAAATACCCGGGAAGTGTTCTAACAGAGGACGGAAAATGCGACACTGAGATCCGAAGGCGCACTGGCATGGCAAAAAAAAAAAAACAAAAAAACAAAAACGCATTTTAAATGCTAAACAGAGTATGGAGAGACAGGAAAATTTCTTTGGAAACATAAAAAATGAGGATTGAACTGTTACATGCTATCTGTCCTCCTATATGACAGCGAATGCTAGACAATCTTCTCAAATATGAAGGAGAGGCTCGAAGCAACAGAAATTTTGTTCTGCAGCAGGATGCTAAGGGTACCATGGACCGAACATGTAAGCAACGACAAGGTTTTGGAGAGAATGGAAACAAGAAGGAAACTGATACTTAGCATCAGGAAGAAACAGTTAAAATTTCTTGGACACGTAATGAGGAAGAAGGGCTTGGTGAAATTGATACTCTGAAGGCAGATAGAGGGTAAGAGGAACAGGGAAAAACAGCGCATGACTTACTTGATGGGCTTAATAGATGATAGAGCAAGGTTCGAGAGAAATAACAAGAGAAATATATTAAAAGCTACAAGGGACAGAAAGATGTGGAGGTCCATGTTCACCTAGGTTCTGAAGAAACACAGCACATAAAAAAGAGTGAAATATGTATCAACTCAAACGTGGGGTCTAGAACGAATAATCTAACTGATAAATTTCCCAATTTTAGAATTTGTTGTTGTAGACTGGTGCTGTTTTTTATATTACTAATACGCACCAAATAAAATATTCAAGAGTCCCTCAAGTTAAAGGTTACTAAATGAGATGTGCGATATGAACAGAACATGAAATAAGAAGTGAAAGTTATGAGAATATGGGGGATATATAAAGAATGATTCTTGACTTGAAAAGATTAAGACAAGTGTTGGGGAAGCTCCCACATGCGATTCTGTTTCACAGACTTGCAGTTCTTGCGATAAGCTGTCTGAAAATTTCTCGAGAACTGCAACTTTGTGAAATAGACAACCACTTGTATGTCTCCCTGACTGCTATAATCTCGACCACTTCAAGTTAAGGGTCAATTGTTATCTGTCATCCGTATCAACGTAATCTCCACTTACTACCACCCCCGTTTTCATTCGAATAAAACATCATTATTATTATTTTTACAGCAGACCACTATCTTGAGTTGCTCTCGAGCTTTGTTTCGATTACAATATTGCACATCAGTGACATTTCTGCGCATCAGTGACATTTTTGCCTTGCTTGGGGCGAAATGATTATAAAAAACAAAAAATAGAGTACCAGTCATTTTGGAGGGAGAATTAAATGTCATCAAATGCAATAATTTTGAGTTTGAGTTTTGTTTAACGGCATATCAACCTCTGTGGGTTATTTAATGCCAAAAAGCTGGGGTTTTAAGGTATTAGTTTGTTAAATGTTCGGTTATAGTGAGAAGGTTGATTTAATCAGATTTTGATTTTTATTCTTTTTTATTTTAGAAAACTGAAAGTGTTTTCTGGTTTTGTATTAAAAAATGTTTTGCTGAGAATATTTTTTTTCCTTAAAAATGTGTTATGGTAATAATTTTCTCTTCAAAAATCTATTGTTGGTAATATTTTTCCTTCAAAAATGTATGTTTTTCTATTTTTATGTATATATTTCTATAAAAGTGTATTTTTTATACTTTCATAGTGTTTTGACCCCAGTCTGGGAGTTAACTATTTTCCCATAGCTAGGACCCTAACAGCTGCTACCACTCCGGGTCAGAGTAGACCTAGGAACAACAGCATTTAAGAGGTAGTTCCATGCTCTTCACAACCTTCTAATCAGCGGCCTTGATGCCGGATGCAGTTTAGCATATTCATAATCTACCCACTATATGTGCGTTGTGGTACAGTGGATATCGGCTCGGAACGAGAAACCGGGGAGCCGAGTTCGAATTCCAGTTGAATCCATTGTATTCATTTACGCGCAAATACCCTTGGGAAAGATATTAATCAGTCTATTCCTTCCAGTTATGGGTTAAATAGCAGGACAGATTGGGTTCTATAGCTTTGGTCGGCAACCAGTCTACCGCAGAAAGCAATGGCAACCTACTGCGGGATAATCTTTTGCCCAGTCAGTCATGTCTCTTTCGAGACATGATCGCCCAAGCGTGTTTCACGTATGGCACTTAACTGACTGACTCACTATAAATTCTGACATAAATTATGCAAGAAGGCCGGAGAGCAAAACGACCGAATATTTATGAGTATGACAACCAAGTCCTGTATGGCCTTTTTTGTCGATGGAAACGGTCGACAGCGGAAAATAAAATGCAGCGCCGCTCATGGTTAAAACAACCAATTCACGATCTTTTTGACAGCGACCACAGTAGTGGAATACTGTGGAGACATCTACCGTGGGTCATTTACATCGTTGTCTAGACCCTGAGGCACGCTGGACTAAATTATCATCATAGCTCTTTGCTCCCGCGAAATCAGCAGCTCTCCACCCAACTTGATCCCAGCCAACCGCATCATAGTTCTTAACATTGATAGAAAATTCTATATTGTGCGTTTTACACTGGTTCTTGAGGCGAAGCTTTTGTCGTCCCAAGTTACGCGTGCCTTGAGACATGTTGGTCTTAATGGAAAGGTAAATATTAATAATAATTCATCATCAGAAATTTTTAAAAAAATCCTCTGTGCTGCGGTATTTTCCCGACACTGTTTCGTGTCGGTCGATTTACTCAAGACAGACAACAAATAGTTCTGCATTCTTTACTGAATTGAGGTTGTTCCTATTCTCCTCGACTCCAACTTTCAAGATATCTATATCTTTTTGTATACTAGTAAAGAAATGAGTAAAATGTTCAAAGACTACAGATTCTAGAATGAAATCTAGGTACCACTACTAATTCGCGATACCTAAGGTTTTAAATTATTTTTATAAATGAAAAAGCTTTCTTGATGCTTTCATTTTAAGTTTAATTGAAAGCTGAAGGATTAAACTTAATATTTCCAGCAAACAAAACACTCTGGTGTATTTCAAACAGACATTATATTGATCGGAATCGATTTTTTCTAAAATACTAAAATAGCTAATTAGCACCTGTTTGGTCGTCTTTCGTGGTAATGTAATTATTCCAAAAATAAAATGTACTTTTCTGAAACTTAATTTAGGGAATATTCGCTGATTTAAAGTATAAATAATTTGATTTGAAAAAAAAAAACATTATTTACTTCAAGTTTAAAATAAGACAGGGATTTATTTTTAAAACAAGAAGTAGCAGTGTTTTTAATCGGTATCACAATGTTTTACATAATTGATGAGCTGATGAGAGATCGTATCATAATGATTGTTGTTCTAGGAAGACATATCTGTGTAACATAATTCAAGATAATGACGTGAGCATAGTTTTCATATAATTTTTAAGCACCTAGTAATCTTTAAAACATCATCTGTAATCTAAATTTTTGGAATGTTGACTTTAAATTTACTATAGTCATTGCTTTTATTTTCTGATAATGTCTTTCAAAAATTGGCACATTGTATTATATTTTACTAGCAGTATAGCCCGGCGTTGCTCGGGTGTAATGAAAGCTTTAAAACTAATCCATGGTCCTGGAGCTCAGACTCAGCCTAAATAATATTTGTGTGAAGTTTGGTGAGAATCGGATAAAAATTGTGGATTTGTATAAAGGACATACAGACAGATAAACAGACACACACACACAAAGATCTTGCCTTTATATATATATATTATTGATTTTCTGCACTATTGTAAGAACTGCAACCGTGAAACTTCTGAATATCATTTCTTATGTCTTTGTCTATGAGTGTATCAAATTTGATTAAAATCGGACCACTCCTTCTATCACTCGATTTTTTCGATTATCGATTTTCGATATTTATCAGGGGTACCTCGACACAAAACCTAGCTACGAACACTCGCAGACGCTAATAGTACAACTGTGTAAATTTTCAAGAAAATCGGTTCAGCCGTTTTGGAGTTTATAGGTAACGGACACACACACACACACACACACAAAGTTCCATTTATAAATAAGTTTAGATATACACCCTTGTGCAAATTAATTGAAACAAAATGTCTTCCTAGTATTTTTCACTTACCCTGATCTCGTTTACGTCGTTTTTGGCGTTTTTTTTCTCTCTTTCGATCACATTTTTCTTTACGTTTTGGAGTGATGGATCCAGTTTCTTTTTTTTACCCTTGATAGCACGAGTGACAGTTGAAAAGCTGCCTACAACAATATCCGCGATTTCTCTGTAAGGCTTGCCAGAGTGTTTGTGCAGTGTTACAATTCTCATAGGCTTCCTTGTAGTAATGTCCATCACAGACAATGGCCGTAGGACAACTAATCGACAGTTGAGATAATAGTAACTGAGCGTGAGAATCTGATGCAATCACGGATGAGGCAATATTTTTCAAGGCCGAACAAATTTGATCGTACATCCCGAAAATAGATTCATATTACGGCACACCGCTGCAAATTTCCTAATCCGAGGGAAAACAGAAATCGAATACATCCTGTAACTCCAGTAGGTCTAAAACTAAAGCAACTCTTTCAATTAAGTTGCACAAAGGTGTACATAAAAAAATTAAAATTATTTTCGAAATCTTAGTGCAAAATGATTTGTATTAAGCTTTTCAATTTTTGATTAGTAAATACAGTTTTCACTTAATAAAAATATCAGCTAACGAAATTAAACTAATGTAGAATTTGAAAAGATTTTAAAAAATTATAATAAATTCTAATAATAAAAATTTTAAGAAATGAAAACAACTCTTATAAAACTTCATTATTCATTGAAAAAAATTACAGCTTTAGAAAGATAATTAAAAACTTTTCTTATTGATAATATCAGCTTTATTTCATTTTTTTTATTTTAAGATTTGGAGTAGATTTTCTGGAAATGAATAACAGTTTGAAAAAAAAAAGATGATTTACATTCTTCAAGGAGACCTGCTTTTAACTAATAAAACAATTTATTCTCGAATTTTCATGAAATTAAGTGATGGTAGGTTTTTATGTAAAAAAAAAAAAAAAAAAAAAAAAATACCAAGATTTTCTAAAAAAAAAAAAATTTGCAAATAATGTTATTCATTTATGAATAAGACCAAAAAGTTTTATTTGACAATTTGATTTTTTGTAATAATTTCTAAATCAATGTGTTTTGGTGCTAAAACTCTGATCGTAAATATTACGTCGACCACTAAGAAAAAACATTTTAACCAGAATTTTGAACATGCTAGAAAGGATAAAAAGTTTAATAAAATAGTTAAAAAATACTTTGGTCTTTCCTCTTAATAATAACCATTTTGACAAAAAAACTTTCTTTTGATTAACGTTGGGACCTTGTATCTCCCAAGCGTGTATCATGTGTAGCAATTAACTGACGCTGTTTTTTTTTCGGCGAAAAGCCATACGTGGTAAACGCTTGGGCGATCATGTCTCGAAAGAGACATGACTGACTGGGCAGAAGGTTATCCCGCAGTAGGTTGCCATTGCGTTCTGCGGTAGACTGGTTGCCGACCAAGGCTGTAGAACCCAATCTGTCCTGCTATTTAACCCATAACTGGAAGGAAGAGACGGATTAATACTTTTCCCAAGGGTATTTGCGCGTAAGTGAATGCAAGACATTTAACTGGAATTTGAACTCGGCTCTCCGATTTCTCGTTCCGAGTCGATATTCACTGCGCCACAACGCACATCCCAGTAGAGATTTAATTAGGTACCGGCGAAAAGTAGAGCTACCTAATTAAATCTCTACTGGGGAAAGTTTAGTCATTAATCAATCGAATCTATTAACCAATAATCATATTTATTTTAAAATAAATTTTAAGAAAACGTTGTCTTTTCATGTGTTCTTATTATAAATTTGTTCCACATCGGGCCAAAGACAGAGTACTGCTGCCATCAATGGACAAGAACTGTCTAACCTCCAGTTTTTATATAATCCAAAAGCGTTTCCGAAATTGTGGGTGAGGAATTATTTGCTATTCTTTAACCCCTTTCTCACAGACGAAACGGCGCAAGCTTCTCTCTGCCTTACCGCAATTTTCATGGAAAATATCCGGATGAATGACATTTCTGGCTAAGACCCACAATGCTATGCGCATTGTAGCGAACCACCCTCACTCCCTTCGTATTCTATTAGTGATATGTAAGTTCCACTCGAGCAGCATCTTCCCACGAACAGTTACTTTGTGGAACCGACTCCCAATCTTAAGTTGACTTTAAATTTACTATAAACATCGCTCTTATTTTCTGATAATATCGTGTATGGTCGACCATACTTTCAAAAATTGGCACGTGGTATTATATTTTATATAGACTCTTGTGCAAATTAATTGAAGTAAAACGAATAATGTCTTCCTAGGATTGTTCACACTTACCCCGATCCCGATATTTTCTACGCATATTACAATAAACTGTAGCTCTTACTCTGAAACACTTTACCTTGATGGCTCTCGGGCTTTGTACAGTGTGAATATCATTGTAAAACGAAAAAGAAAAATAATAAGTTATTATTCTATTAGACTGCGTCATAAGTAATTTCCGTTTTAGGAGGAGAGGTGTAATGGCGATCTATCACCCTAACTACTAAACAATGATTCAAACATCTCACTTGATAAAAATGATTAAATCCTTCGCCTTAATAAAATTATTCTATCGATTCTGCTTGCTTATATGTTTTTTTATAATCATTTCACCCCAAGTAAGGCAGGACTACCACCGATGCACAGGTGGTTACATAAGAGGAGAGTGATGAGAAAGAGGAACAAGTTATAAGGGGTGTCAAAATGGCTAAAAGAAGGATGGGAACACTGGTGTGAAGAGAGTTGATGAGAGTAGAGTGGACGGGGAAAAGAACATGAGAGAAAGGATGCTAGTCAGAGAGATAGGAGATGGCAATTGACCTTGCATTTAAATTCTTGGAGATTGTAGGGAAGCAAGTATACAGAAGGGAATTCCACAGGCGGGAAGTACGAGAAAAGAAGCTGATGGAGTAGAAGTTGCGATTATTATTCTATCGATTCTGCTTGCTTATATGTTTTTTTTATATTTTATTTTTTATAATTATTTCACCCACAACCAAGGCAGTTTTAGTTTTACTGCCACTGGTGCGCAGGGGGTTACATAGGAGGGGAGTGATGAGAAAGAGGAACAAGTTATAGCGGGTTGTCAGAGAATGGGTAAGAGAATACTAGTGTAAAGAGAGTTGATGAGAGTAGAGTGGACGGAGAAAAGAACATGAGGGAAAGGATGCGAGCCAGAGAAATAGAAGATGGTAATTGACCTTACATTTAAGTTCTTGGGATTGTAGTTGTCAGGGAAGCATGTATACGGAAGGGAATTCCACACGCGAGTAATGCGAGAAAAGATACTGTTGGAGTATAAGTTGCGGTTACATTTTACTGGTTTCACTGTAATAAGTGTAGGACCGAGTTGCTAGTCTAAGAGCTCGAGTTAATTCATGCAGAGGGGGCACCAGAATCGATACACTTTTTGACCTACGACCAGAGGTTTGCGAAACTCCTATTCTGACAGTTTCGTTTTCTAGCCGAGAAAACTACATATTACTAACTTTAGTCATAAATAATCTCCGTATTTAGTAACCAGTTGTAATGACGATTGCATCAGCCTAACTACCACTCACCCTTGGCATTTAGGAATAATTTGGTGTATACTAACTTAACTGTGAGTTTGCACGGCAGCTGCAGCGTACACAGTGGATTAATGAATAAATATCTTAAACCGACTAATAGACGAGCTAATCTGTCCACTATTCTCCCCCAACTATCACGGTTGTGTGCCAGAGCCTGGGTCCCCGCGAATGATTTCTTGGTGCGCTCTTTATGCAGCGTATCTTGGAAGTTTTAACCTGGCGGGGCCCATCCCTCTCCAGGTTAGATCGCACTCGATATCCTCTAACTAGGTGGCTCGCTTTGGTCAAGAACACGTGGCCATTGGAGTTTATCTGAGGAATTCTTCCGCCCTGAACGGTGACCTGTGTAGAGGAGGTCCTTCGCCGTGTTAACACCCCCCACCCCTCATGTGAGGTTAGCCCGCCAGCTGAAACGGTTAACCGAGGCATAAAATACTTGGAGCCATCACAGGAGAGATTTAAAAGATGGTTGAGAATAAATGATGCCTGACTTCAGACATACTACCTTTATCCAGAGCACCCTATGTCCAGATATATTTATTTTACACTGGATGTCATAGTGAAGTGTTAGTCATAAAATTACCACCTTAAGAAATGTTATATATATATATATATATATATATAGTTGGTTGGTTGTTTTCTTTTATGGCAAATCAACCTCGGCGGGTCATTTATTGCCAACTAAATTTTATTTATTTATTGCTGGTAATACCTTTTTCTTTCAACAATTTCTTGTTGCTTTTATATAAGTTTTGTGTCTAGTAATACTTTTTTCTTTTTGAGTATCAAGGTTCATTGGGATTTGATTTTAAGGGTAGGGTCCCCACGTCCTACCCTGTTATTTAACCCATAACTGGAGGGAAGGGACAGATTAATACTTTTCCCAATGGTACCAGTGCTTAAGTGAATGCAGGGTATTCAACTGGAATTCGAACTCGGCTCACCGATTTCTCTTTCCGAGCTGATATCCACCGCACGACAACGCACATCCGTCACTAAACGCTTACAGCACCTGATATTCCCAAGCGGTCACCAATCTATGTACTGACCAGGCTCAACGTTGCTTAACTTCGATGATCGAGCGAGAACCAGTGTATTCAACGTGATATGGCCCGTAAGCCGATCATGATAGAAATCAGTAAATGAACAAGAAAAGAATAAAAGTATAAAATTATTATTAATTATATGAGAACATCTGTTTATTATTATTATCATGTTGTTGTTGTTATTATAATGACTTCTGAAGCAATATAAAAAAAGAATAAAAGAACGTTATGATTTGAAACGATTTTCGGACAAATTTGAAAATATGTTCTCGTCCTAACAAAAATGTTACTTACAGTCAATAGAAAAGGAAGGGATAAAAGAATAAAATTATTAGCAACTGTTTTAAAAAAACGTTTGAATATTAAATGATACGGAAGTAAATCGAAGATACTGAACAGTTAGAAACAAACAAAATAAACATTACGAGTCATAATGCTTTTCCTACAATTTCCTCGCTCATAAAAAGAGAAATGTTACGCTTAAATATAAAATAAATTAGAATTATTCATGCCAATGTATAAGTAATTTATCAAATTCAGGATATTAAATGTGTTATATAGCGACAAACAACAAAAACGCATATATATAAAAATATGAGTTATATTTTTATTAGTGACGATGGACCGTGTGGCCTAGTGAACAGAGAGTGAGAGAGCGCTTCCAGGGTTGACGGGGGGGTGTCGTCGTATCTGTTCTCCTCTACGTCTCTCTGCCTAGACTGCCGTGAAATCCGTGCCTGAGGTCTTTTTATCTCCAAACCGGTACTTCCGATTTTTGCCTCGCCTACGCACGCCCACGTAATTCTCAGGGACACCTGTTCTGCTTGCCTCTTGTAGCCATTTCCGCTACTGCCGAAAATAAGATCAAACAAACATCCGTTCCTTTCAACGGCCGGAAAACGCCCCCGCTTGCATCAGCTTCCTTCTTCGGGTGGGGCCAGATTATTATATTACAAATGTTCTTAATATAAAGATTCTTGGTGAGACATGCTTATGAAATTAAACTTGCTAAATAACTTCTTCTTCATGCAGTATGTCCCTTCATGACGTAGGTGATCATGGACTTCCACTTGCTCCTACCCGTTGTCGCTCTTAATAATTTTTCCTTTTCTCCCAAACCCCGCTCCGCCATCCATTTCCTCAAGTCTATCAAGTAGGTCTTGCGCTGCTTTCCACTGTCTGTCTTTCTTTCTGTCCGTCCTGTGAGTATTAGATTCTCCAGGCTTCTCTTTCCTCATTATGTGCCCGGGAACCTCAGCTGTCTCTTCCTGATGTTAATTATGACTTTTCTTTTCGTTTGCATCCTCTCCAAAACCTCGCCATTGCTCACGTGATCGGTCCATAGTATCCTCAGCATTCTTCTGTAGAGTCACTTTTCTGCTGCTTCGAGATTCGCCTTCATCCTTGAAGAGACCGTCTAACATTCGCTGGCATATAGAAGGACAGATATCACAAAGCAGTCAAGCGATCTTTTCTTGGTTAGTAATAAACTTTTCCTGTCTCTCAGTATTCTAGTTATCTTTTGAAACGTGTCCTTGGCCGTGACAATGCATCTTAACACTTATTCTAAAAATAAAAGTCATACAATCGATGGATATCACAACTTATCTTAAAAATAAACAAACATGTATTTTAATAATTAAAGATTATAAATGCGTAATATAACAAAGCATATAATAGAATAAACAACGTAAAATATAAGAATAAATAGATAAAAAATCAAAACTTCCCTTTTAAAATTCGACATCGCTTTCTTTGAGCAATAGAAAAAAACCCCGTCCATTGACTCTGACATTAGCGTTTCAATTCAGATTCATCTTCCACTAATTAATTTCTGCTTTCTTTCTTTCTTTCTTTCTTTCTTTCTTTCTTTTTTTCTTTTTTCTTTCTTTCTTTCTTTTTCTTTCTTTCTTTCTTTCTTTTTTTCTTTTTTCTTTCTTTCTTTCTTTCTTTCTTTCTTTCTTTTTGCCACACAGGACAATAACGCTAAGGAGACATCTGAAAAAAAGGTGTACTATTTATAACTGATAAGTAAGCAATTGGTTTGCAAAGTTTCATGCTAGAGGGACGTCGTTGGAAGCTGAACCTGGGTCGTGGAGTTCATTGGCCTTTGTTGACGTAGCCCTAAAGTCATCGTTGGAAAGCAATCCATGGCAAATTAAATTAAAGACATCACAATCTACCATACGCTAGCACTTTAGAAAAGACAGGGAAAATCAGTAAACTGGGCGTTTTGTCTCCACACGCTCTTAACGAAAACAACAAATCGTGATCGCTTATCCATAGCGACTAGCCTCTTTTCACAACAGAGAAATTACCCGTTTCTTGCAAAGGTAATGTTGAGTAAAGGTAAAGTCGATTCTAAAGTCATTAATGGAAAGCAATCAAACGGCAAAGTACTTAGGAATGAGTAAAGACAATCAACATATAACAATTTTCAACATGTCGACAATTAGAAAAACATGAAGCAAAGTCAGCCCTAAAGGCATTGGTGGAAAACTATTCACGGCAAATAAATCAACACTTAGAAAAGACTAGGAAAGTCAGTAAGCTGTGCATTTTGGTTTTGCACATTTATTCATAGCGACATATCACTTTACACAACAGCGAAATAATCCGTTAATTAAATATATTATAACATGTGATGAAAAATGGTTTATTATATTAGAATATTCAATGCAAAAGGCAGTGGATTGACAAAAATAAATGTCTACAGCCAATTCTAAAAAAAACGATCTTCATGAAACAAAAAGCAATGGTAAGTAACGATAAAGTAAGCTCTAGAGATGAAGAAGAGACTTGAAACAACATAAATGTGGTTCTGCAGAAAGATGCTGGACCGATCATGTATGCAACGACGAAAATATAAACAAAACAAAAATGAAACTTATATTTAACAGCAGGATGGGGAATTTCTGGGGCGTATAATGAGGAAAGAGTTCTTGGAAAATTTAATCTCAGGAATTAATTGAAGAAATGAAAAAAATAAAGAAGAAAACAATGCGTAACATATTTAGTGAGTTTGAGTTAATGGATGGCAAAACAAGGTTTAATAGAAATAGCAAAAAGACAAAAGACCTACAAAGAACAGGAAATTGTAGAAGCCATGATCCTCTACGCACTGAAGAGATACGGTCCATAAAGAAGAAGAAGCACTATTTACATTATTCAGACGATTGTCCTCATCTTTGTTACCATTTGTACGACGTTTCGACTGTTGTGAGCTCCGGCTTTCTTCAGGTGCTAGGAATTTCGAACCGAACCCTTTATTACGATCGGCAACAATGATAAGGACAATAGTCTGAATAATGTAAATAGTGTAAATACACCTCATCTCAGAAATATAGACAAATAAAGAAAAAGCTTTAAAGTCATTAGTAGAAAGCAAGCCATGCCTGGAAGTGTCCTAACAGAGGACGGAAAATGCGACACAGAGATCCGAAAACGTATTGGCATCGCCAAGGATGTATTCCAGAAGCTGAATAGAGAGACAGGAAGATTTCACTGGAAAGAAAGAAAAGAGTACTAGACCGTTATTTGAGGTTTGTTCTGCAATATGGTAGAGAATTCTGGATAATCCCATCACTGATGAAGCAAAGACTTGAAGCAACCAAAATGTGATTCTATAGAAGGATGCTGAGGGATGAAACATGTGAGCAAGAACGAGGATTTCGAGAGGATGGACACGAAAAGGAAACTGATATTTAACATCAGGAAGAGATAGCTGATGTTTCGGGGACATATAGTGAGGAAGAAGGCTTGGGGATTTTAATGCTCATGGGACGGATAGAGGGAAGGAGAGACAAGGCAAAGTAACGCGTGACATACTTGATGGTGGAACGGGAGGTTGAGCGGGATAGCAGGAGAATGGGTTTTAACCCTCTAGGGCCATTCGTGTCATATTTGATACAGTATTTCCCAATAAGGAAACATTTGGTACTTCCCTATAAGGAAACATTTGGTATTCATTGACTGAGCAGTCAGTACTGCTTTCATTTGAAATTTATAAAATATTTCTCTTAAAAAAATTTTCAGGAAAATATTTCTTTCAAGGCTTGTTTTCATACTGTATCAAATATGATACGAATGGCCCTAGAGGGTTAAGAACTAAAAGAGAGAGGGAGATGTGGAGGACCATGATCGCCTGAAGGGACACGGTACATCGAAGAAGAAAAGAAGACTCGGAGATTAGCAAAAAATGTCATGGGTATCGCAATTTACAATATGCAAGCACTTAGAAAATATAAGGAAGGACAGTAAGCTGAGTGTCTTGGTTTCACACGCTAGTATCGGAAGGGATGTGTGAAAAAACTAAGTGGGCTCGGATTGAGGAATCGGAAAGCCGAGTTCGAATTCCAGTCAAATTCAATACATTCACTTAAGTACTAATACCCTCGGAAATAGTATCAATCTCTTCTCCCACGAGTTATTGGGAAATAGCAGAACAGGCGGGATTCTAAAGGCTTGGGTGGCAACCGCTCTAGGAGAAGGGAACTCTGAATTCGAAACCAGTTTGGGGAGGGTTAACCCTTTAGGGCCATTCGTATCATATTTGATACAGTATTTCCATATAAGGAAACATTTGGTATTTCCCTATAAGGAAACATTTGGTATTCATTGACTAATCAGTCAGTACTGCTTTCATTTGAAATTTATAAAATATTTCTCTTAAAAAATTTTTCAGGAAAATATTTCTTTCAAGGCTTGTTTTCATACTGTATCAAATATGATATGAATGGCCCTAGAGGGTTAATAGCAGGACAGACTGGATTTGGTTTGCAACCCGTCTACCCCGTAAAGAATGGGAAATCTACTACAGGAAAATCTCCAAGAGCTCTCTTCTAACATGCCTTAAACCAGCCTGGAAGAGCAGGCTCAAAAGAAATCATGAGAATAATATCTCATGTTGATGTGTAATTGGCAACAACACAGAGTAAGCAATTGATGCTGATATTGACGAAAAATAACAAAGAAAAAGATCTTTTATATGCTATGTCCCTTCAAGACGCAAGCGATTATGGTGTTCACATCTTCCTGTCTCTTATTGCTCTTAATACATGTTGTCCTACTTCAACTGTCTCTTCCTGATGTTAAGTATAAAACTGCCATTCGTTTGCATCCTGTCCGAAACCTTGTCTTTGTTCACATGTTCGGTCCATAGTATCCTCAGCATCCTGCTATGGAACTACATTTCTGTTGCTTCAAGTCTTTCATTTCATCTTTAAGGAAATTGTTCAGCATTCGCTGCCATATAGGAGGACAAACATCACATACGTCCAGTACTCTCTTTTTTTTCCAACAAAATTTCCGTTTCTCAATACTCAACTTTTGAAATGCCAATACATCTTCGAATTTCATTGTTTCATCTTATGTTCCCTGTTAGAACACTTCCCAGATATTGAAATTTCTGTACCTGCTTGATTTTAGTATCCCCGACCTGTATTTGGTATTTTGGGCTTATCTTTTTTGCTGATGACCATGCATTCAGTTTTCATGTAATTTATTTAGTTCTTTCTTCTCGCTTTTGTTCGCTACCTTCTGTAAGAGATTTAGTAGTTCACTTTCTGCTATCAAACATCTTCGTAACTTATATTATTAAGATTTTGGCCGCCAATGAACTAAAAGAAAAAAATAATAAATCCTAAATTCTTAAAAGTGAAAAATGTGTTTACTATTGTAATAATATCAGTCGAGGATGTTTTATAGTGGAGGTTGTTGTGTCTTTCTCAACGGTGTGAATCATCGGACTTGAAGGCAAGGTAAAACACCATGCTTGGAAGTATGTTATAAAACTATGTTAATATTTTGAATAAGAACAATAAGTGATCAACAGTGTGGTTAGGTCAAATCTGAGAGGATTTATTAAATCACTCAGCCACTTTTCTGCTGTTGAACACGAATAAAAAAATATTTATCTATATTTCTGAGATAAGGGATTGTAATTATTTATATTATTTAAATTGTTGGGACTGTTGTCCTCATCTTTGTTGCCATATTCATCTTCAATATTTGCCTATATTTTTTAGATGAGGTTTTGAAATTATTTACACTATTTACATTGTTCAAACTGTCGTCCTTTTCTTTGTTGCTACATTCACCTTTAATATCTCTATATATTTCTTAGTTGAGGTATTGTAATTATTTACACTATTTACTGTTGTCCTCATCTTTGTTGTCATATTCATCTTCAATATGTGTCTATATTTCTGAAATGTGTTATTATAATTATTTAAATTATTTACATTGTTCGGTCTGTTTTCCTCTTATTTGTTGCCATATCCACTTTTTCAGGTGATTTGGATTTATAATTTAAACCTTTATTTCACTCACTAGGGTAGATTGTTCTCGTTCTATGAGTCATGCCGCTTCAAGATATCTTATTTTTCTCCACTTAACTCTTTGAGCTTTTTGTTCACCTCAGCTGTAACCAGGTATTGAACTCACAACTGTTTGGGTCACTTCACTGGATCCAACGAACGCTTTTATTCACTAGTCCATGTGTCCTTGACCTTGAGGACAAACCACACCAGTTAACCAAATAAAGGTTCCAGGTCAAAATTATAATTACATGAAGAAGGTCAGGGCGCACAGAGGCCGAAACGTCGTGAATAGGTTTAAAAAAGATGAGAACAACAAGCAAAACAATGTAAATGAATAAAAGGACGCCCTCTCTATTTCGTTGTAACTGTCTTTCCTTGTCCATGTTTATTACACGAACTATATTTATATATGTCTATATTTCTGAGATGGGTTATTCTAACTATTTACACTATTTACATTTTGCCAACTGTTGTACTCATCATTATCCTAAATTAGTAACATTTCGGCCTCGGTCGGCTCCGGCCTGCTTCAGGTGATATGCGTTTGATTTTCGAACTGACCCCATTATTTAATCAACGGGTTTAAATTGTTCTAACTTTACATGCCTTGTCTACTTTTTTGTACAAATGATGTAAATAGTAATATCTATCTATCTATCTATCTATCTATCTATCTATCTATCTATCTATCTATCTATCTATCTATCTAATCTATCTATCTATCTATCTGAATTTTCTATCTATCTATCTATCTATCTATCTATCTATCTATCTATCTATCTATCTGATTTTGTTGATATCTATCTATCTATCTATCTATCTATCTATCTATCTATCTATCTATCTGAACCTGTTTTCTATCTATCTATCTATCTATCTATCTATCTATCTATCTATCTATCTATCTATCTATCTATCTATCTATCTGAATCTGTTTTCATCATCTATCTATCTATCTATCTATCTATCTATCTATCTATCTATCTATCTATTCCAGTCTGTTTATGTACCTATCTATCTATAACGTGTCCTGAAAATATATAATCAGGTTTCTTTGTTACTCTTCGTTATATTTATTTTATTGAATAACTTTGTAATTAAGAAAATACATTTCAACGACGTTCCTATTAAAAGTGATCATGTATTTTATGTTTAAAGTATGCATGATCAGAATCTCTAATAAAGTGTGTCCATTTTTGTAACACCTTGAACATGTGTGTGTGTGTGTGTGTGTGTGTCTGTGTCTGTGTGTGTGTGTGTGTGTGTGTGTGTGTGAGTGTGTGTGTTTCTGTGTCTGTCTGTTTGCAAAAGGGTGTGCGTATTTAAGTCTCGGAAGCAGGTGGTATTCAGAATCTAGTTAAAACCTGCCCCGTTTACAGCCTGCGCTTTGAGAATGTAATTGGGTGTGTTTGCCACAAAGCGATGATTTTGTAATCCATTTGACACCATTTATTCGCTCTGCATACCCCACTCTCTCTCCCCTTACACAGTTTGGCTACACGAACATTGGTCACGTCAATCAATTGTCGACAGTCGCATCGCATATCAGCTAATAAACAACAAACAACAGAAAAAAATAAATAAGGAGACACTGAAACGAACTCCTGGAGCTTGACAAATTAGTCACGAAGGACAGTTAAAACGGTAAAAATAACTGCAATGTCTCACCCGATTTCACTCTTCGTTATATAACTTTCATGTTTTTCACTTTCTTTTATCTGATCATTATTTTTTCTTATTTTCTCTTCTTAAAGCGCGTTATAATCAATCAATACATTTACTTGTCCATTTATTTATATCTAGTTTCATGCTAATTTTTATATTGTGCAACCATTTGGTAAACTAACATTCACAGTAAGTAAAAGATTTCTGTTAAGCAATCTTTCAAATCTCTATAAGTAAATACATTAATAAACATGTAAAATCTGCAATACAACAGCGGAATATCTCACACGTTTGTTTGTTTTTTAATCATATTATGTTCTTTTCAGCGATCCTTTTCGATAGATAGATAGATAGATAGATAGATAGATAGATAGTTAGATAGATAGATAGATAGATAGATAATGAACAGACTGAGATAGATAGATAGATAGATAGATAGATAGATAGATAATGAACAGACTGAGATAGATAGATAGATAGATAGATAATGAACAGACTGAGATAGATAGATAGATAGATAGACAGACAGACAGACAGACAGACAGATAGATAGATAGATAGATAGATAGATAGATAATGAACTGAATGAGATAGATAGATAGATAGATAGATAGATAGATAGATAGATAGATAGATAATGAACAAACTTAGATAGATAGATAGATAGATAGATAGATAGATAATGAACAGACTGAGATAGATAGATAGATAGATAGATAGATAGATAGATAGATAGATAGATCGATAGATAATGAACAGACTGAGATAGATAGATAGATAGATAGATAGATAGATAGATAATGAACAGACTGAGATAGATAGATAGATAGATAGATAGATAGATAGATAGATAGATAGATAGATAATGAACAGACTGAAATAGATAGATAGATAGATAGATAGATAGATAGATAGATAATGAATAGACGAGATAGATAGATAGATAGATAGATAGATAGATAGATAGATAATGAACAGACTTAGATAGATAGATAGATAGATAATGAACAGACTGAGATAGATAGATAGATAGATAGATAGATAGATAGATAGATAGATAGATAGATAATGAACAAACTGAGATAGATAGATAGATAGATAGATAGATAGATAGATAGATAGATAGATAGATAGATAGATAGATAATGAACAGACTGAGATAGATAGATAGATAGATAGATAGATAGATAGATAGATAGATAGATAGATAGATAATGAATAGACGGAGATAGATAGATAGATAGATAGATAGATAGATAGATAGATAGATAATGAACAGACAGATAGATAGATAGATAGATAGATAGATAGATAGATAGATAGATAGATAGATAGATAGATAGATAGATAATGAACAGACTGAGATAGATAGATAGATAGATAGATAGATAGATAGATAGATAGATAGATAACGAACAAACTAGATAGATAGATAGATAGATAGATAGATAGATAGATAGATAGATAGATAGATAGATAATGGAATAGACTGAGATAGATAGATAGATAGATAGATAGATAGATAGATAGATAGATAGATAGATAGATAGATAGATAGATAGAAGGAACAGACAGACAGACAGATAGATAGATAGATAGATAGATAGATAGATAATGAACAGACTGAGATAGATAGATAGATAGATAGATAGATAGATAGATAGATAGATAATGAAACAGACTGAGATAGATAGATAGATAGATAGATAGATAGATAGATAGATAGATAGATAGATAGATAATGAACAGACTGAAATAGATAGATAGATAGATAGATAGATAGATAGATAGATAATGCCTCAGACTGAGATAGATAGATAGATAGATAGATAGATAGATAGATAGATAGATAGATAGATAGATAGATAGATAATGAATGAATTAGATAGATAGATAGATAGATAGATAGATAGATAGATAGATAGATAATGAACAGACTGAGATAGATAGATAGATAGATAGATAGATAGATAGATAGATAGATAATGAACAGACTGAGATAGATAGATAGATAGATAGATAGATAGATAGATAGATAGATAGATAGATAATGAACAGACTGAAATAGATAGATAGATAGATAGATAGATAGATAGATAGATAGATAGATAGATAGATAGATAGATAATGTTTCAGACTGAGATAGATAGATAGATAGATAGATAGATAGATAGATAGATAGATAGATAGATAATGCCTCAGACTGAGATAGATAGATAGATAGATAGATAGATAGATAGATAATGAATAGACTGAGATAGATAGATAGATAGATAGATAGATAGATAATGAACAGACTGAGATAGATAGATAGATAGATAGATAGATAGATAGATAGATAGATAGATAATGAACAGACTGAGATAGATAGATAGATAGATAGATAGATAGATAGATAGATAGATAGATAGATAGATAGATAATGAACAGACTGGGATAGATAGATAGATAGATAGATAGATAGATAGATAGATAGATAGATAGATAGATAGATAGATAGATTCGTTTTCTATGGATTATGAACCCTTTGAAGGTTATCCCTTCCTTTTTTTATTTCTCTTTCTTTATATGTCCCCATCTGATAAAAGGATAGATAGATAAAGAAGAGAGATTGATAGATAGATAAATGGATAATCTACAGAATGAGATCGAGAGCACTCTTTCTAATTGATACCAAACACTCCAATCAGCCACGGTAGCTAACAAATCCTTATAACAAACTCAGAATCCAATGCAGTTTATTCTGTAGCAATATTCAAGGGACTTAAGTTATAGTTTCTTGGATGGAGAACCTAATCCATCGTTGTCAGTTATTTGAACAAGACCAGTATACTCAAAATCATCGGTCACGAGAACTTGTGAATTCGTAATCATCGACAGTATCCAAAGCGTTATGACTACCCAATTTCACTCATCTGGGCTAATTCGTGATATGGTTTTCAGACACTTTCCAAACGTCCCGCGCACTGGAATCCCTCCTCCAGACTGATATAATCAAAAAATTATCTCCCTGACAAAACGGACATGGTGAAATCTGAAGGCCTCATGGCTGAAAAGCGAAGGTCCCTTCGGCCATGCGCCAATGTGCATACATAGGGCGATCTTTTGCATTCTTTCTTTCCTTTCCTTTACTTTTTTCTATATCACCCTTTCAGAGATAGATGTTTTAATCATTTTACCCCAAGCAAGGCGGAACTCCCACTAGTGTGCAGGTGGTTACAGTGAGAGAAATGACTGGGTAAAGTTGGTATTGAAGAAAGGATATAAGAGGGACAGGATTCAAGAAGTTATAAAATGGCAATTGATAGTGCATTTAAATATTTGGAGATCGTAGCGATCAAGAATACAAGTAACCAAAAAAGAGTTCTACAGGCGAACCGGGCGATAGTTTAGTCTATCTACTCCAATTGAGGAAAAAAAAAAAAAAAAAAAAAAAAAAAAAAAAAAAAAAAAAAAAAAAAAAGGAAAAAAAAAAAAAAAAAAAAAAAAAAAAAAAAAAAAAAAAAAAAAAAAAAGAGTAAAAAGATTGGAAAAGAGAAAGCCAGAAACTACATCCTAAACAGGGAACAAGGGATGAGCCTCTTCACCTGTTCAATGTCTATCTTATATTTTTCTTTCTTTCTTTCTTTCTTTCTTTCTTTCTTTCTTTCTTGTAAGATTGTGTGTGTCATTTCTAGCTTATTTTTCTCTCTATCTTTCATGCTCCCTTTTTTTCCTTTTCCCTCCCGTTTCCTTGTCTTCTCATCTTTCTTTTATTTTCTTTCGCTCATCTTTTCCATCTTCGATATTTTCCATTTCTTTTCCTTTCCCTTACTTTGATTTCCTGACAATGTTTGCACGAAACCTCAATCCCTCCGCCTACTTTTCTTCTTTTGCCGCCTTTCTGCGTTACCGCCGCCATAACAGTCGCCGCAAAAATCTATTTTTTTTCCCTCCTGCAACAGAATCATTGCCACTTGTAAACGCCTCGCTAGTCGCGCTGCCAATTGTAATCTTTTTCAGAAGTGCCATTGGTATCTTCTCTTCAATCTCTAATTGCGATGAAGGCAAGACAATATATTCAAGAAACAATGACTACTTGCAAATGTTAAAACATTGCATCAGCAATATACGGGTGAGTGTGAGTGTGTGCTCGCATAAATCGGTACCTACGTATTTTCATGTCAGTACGTTGGAATTCGGATCAATGTCTGTTGACTGATACTGAGCTGATACTGATACGACAACTCCGCTGTAAAATGCCCGACCAATGAGAATTGATATTGATCACATAGTTATTTACTTTACAAGAAAGGAAAGTATATTCAAACATAAAATCAAATGTATTTGTCTATACTTTTGAGATGAGGTAGTATTTACACTATTTACAATATTCGGATGTGCGTTGTGGTGCAGTGGATATCTGCTCGGAACGAGAAATCGGGGAACCGAGTTCTAATTCCAGTTGAATTCATTGCATTCACTTACGGACAAATACCCTTGAGAAAGGTATTAATCCGTCTCTTCCTTCCAGTTATGGGTTGAATAACAGGATAGATTGGGTTCTATAGCCTTGGCTGGCAACCAGTCTACCCCTGTATCTTGTTGTTCTCTCTTTTCACTTTACACTCACAACTCTCTTCACACAAGTATTCTTATCCCTCTCTTGCCTTTTGTCTGCCACCCCCTGTAACCGGTTCCCCTTTCTCTTCGCTTTTCTCGTATGTAACCTTTCACTCTCCTTTTATGTGGCCTCCTGTGCACCAGTGGCGGTACTGCCTTGCTTGGGGTGAAACGATAAAAAGAAAGTTTCGAAACCTCATCTGATCTGGCTTTTGTAAAGGCTCAGGATAGCATGTGCGTTGTGGTGCATTGGATATCGGCCTCGAAAGAGCAATCGGGGAACCGAGTTCGAATTCCAGTTGAATTCATTACATTCACTTACGTGCAAATACCCTTGGGCAAGGTATTAATCCGTTTCTTCCTTCCAATTATGGGTTAAATAACAGGATAGATTGGGTTCTATAGCCTTGGCTGGTAACCAGTCTACCGCAGAAAGCAATGGCAACCTTTTCGAGACATGATCGCCCAAGCGTATTTCACGGGTGGTACTTAACTGACTGACATTCGGACTATTATTATTATTTCGATCACTCGGCTACATCATTCTCATTTCATGTCTTGATGTCACGTCTGGTAGCCATGTAGTTATTTCCCTTTGGGTCAAGTCACTTGAAATAACCAACGTCTATATCCTACAGGGACATGTGTCATTGAAAATTGTGAATTCAATACCAGGTTGCAGCAGGAGTGAACAAATAACTTAGAGAGTTAAGTTAAAGAGAGATAACTACATGGCTACCAGAAGTGGCATCGCACATGGTATGAGAATGATATACAATGATCGTAATAAAGAATTTATTTTGAAATTCCTAGCACCTGAAGAAGCCAGAGCGTACAACCATCGAAACGTTGTAAATATTGTAATAAAAATAAGGACAATAGTCCGAACAATGTAAATATTGAACTGGTGGATAATTTTAGTTGTCATCCTCTGTGGATATTTTAGCTAGTTTGTTATTACTATTATGAATATTCATTGAGTGTTCACACCAAAATAGCTCAGGGTTTTTACTGGAGAAAAACTGGTAACATGGCTTCTCATTAATTTTAAAGATGTTTGATAAAAATAATAGAATGGATGAAGATACTTCCTAAAGAAATCGGTTCGAGATGTTATCCGTAATCTTATGTATAACACATTACTTAAAATGTACTTATGACAAAATAATTTACAAATAGAAACGTTTCTGACACATGGATTATAGACGTTGATTAGTTCCAGTGATTTCACAATACCAGGCTACAGCATTATTGAACAAATAACTTAGAAAGTTAAGTTAAAGAGAAATAACTACATGGCTACCAGAAGTGGCATCGCATATGGAATGAGAATGATATATCCCTGTGAACTAAATAAAGGGTTCGATACGAAATTCCGAGCATCTGAAAAAGGCCGGAGCGTACAACGGCCGAAACGTCGTAAACATGGCAACAAAGATGAGGGCAAGTCTGAATAACGTAAATAGTATAAAATCAATTATTAGCTGGGAAAATTATGAAATTTTCATTCTTATGTGTGACGAGTAACTTCAAGACGTGGGCGATATTTTTTCTTGTAATAATTTCACCCCAAGCAAAGTAATAAAGCTACTAATTCGCAAGTGGTTACTGAGTGTGAAAGAATAAAAGAAAAAGAAAAATATTATTGAGTACAGAGTACAATAACGTCTACACATAAAATATGAATTTTTTTATATGTTGTAATGTCATGGTCATGCACGTGTTAAAGCATGAAAAATCTGTTCTTTTTACAAACATTTTAGAACATTATTACAGCATTCATAGCTGATTCTATTAATTGACGGCTTAACACGTGCATGACCATGACATTACAATATATAAAAAAATCCATTTTGGATAATTTTCACGTTCTAATGAACGCTAGCAATTTGTCAACCGTTATATTTGAAGCAGAAAAAAAATTACAGTAATTTTTAGTAACACAGGTTTGCGGTTATTTTTTGTTACCATAACTCACATCGCTGAAGATGATCTCGGAAGGAGATTGAAAGTACTTGTGTGCATTAAGAAATGAATGATAATAACATCTGTTAAGGTTACAGTTTATTTCTGACATTTTTCAATTATAATACGCGAAAGATTATCCGTGAGTATGAACGGATTTTATTAAAAATAAGCAGACATAATGTTTGCAATTTATTTAATATATATATATATATATATATATATATATATATATATATATATATATATATATATATATGTATGTATGTATGTATGTATTACGGAATTTAACGGAAAACTACGAAACTCAAAAATGTCTGCCAATGCTAATTTCGTAGATTTCCATTAAATTCTGTAATGTCTTCGGTTGTGTTTGTTTACATTCGGATACAAGCTGAGCAGATATTAATCGTTTGATGAAAATCAGGGGAATATCTATATAAAAGTGCAATTGAACTTTGACTTCCATGATATCTGTTGTGGGTCCATTGGTAAAGACACGTCTGATCTAAAGACGGCATTTCTCCGGTGTGGTAATTTGCAGGTTCGATTCCTGCCGGAAGATAGGCATTTTCCAAACGATTTCTCCAAAGATTAAGGCTAGTGGAATTTATAATGTATTGTTTATCTATATATATATGTATATATTAAAAAAAGAAAATAAACAGACTTTCCACCCAAATAAAAGTATCCATTAAAGAAAAATAATAATGTTAAAAAATGAAAATTCATATATATATATATATATATATATATATATATATATATATATTAAGTAGCATTTAGGTAAAATCCCAAGGAAGACCCTATTAAGATTAATTGTTGAAAATAATTAAATTGATTTTGTTGTAAATTTAGTTTTGTATTTTTTATTGTTTGTAAATAAAATTATTTATTTACAGAGCCAAATATGTATATTTGCAAATAAAATTCTAAGTTTGGATCGATTATATATCAATCCAAACTTCGCAGCACGCATTGAATCACCGACGTGATGTGGCTTCCCTTTGTCTTTTCTACAAGTATTTTCATGGCAACTGATCTGATGAGCTTTTTTCCCTGATTCCCCGAACATATCTATTTACTCGTGCTACTAGATTGGAATCAAGTTTCAACCGTTTTACCGTCGAAATAGTTTAATGTAACCGACTCTTCTGCCCTAACAGATTCTTTTCTCGCTCTTCCCGATTGTGACACTCATTTTCATTTGCTTCCTTGGCAGCTACAATCTCCAAAAGTTTAAATGCAAAGTCAATTGCCATCGTTTATCTACTTGATTCACACCCATCTCTCATCTTTTTAGGCACCTCGAAGTGATGTAATGGTTAGCAAGCTTGTCACCCAATTTGAGTTAACAAACGACATTATTACAATTGAGTAGTGAGTTCGGTCTGTACTGGGTGTCCCGTATTTTCGGCCTTGTGCCACATCTAAACTTTTATCTTTTCTTCGATATTCCTTGTACTTTGTTTATTCTCTCACTGTTTTTTTTGTTTTGTTTTTGTTTTTTTTTGGTGGCGTTTTTCTGTCTTGCTTGGGATGAAATAATTATAAAAACATTTAATAAAATTTCTCGCTTAAATTATTGATGTTATATCCAGCAGCTCGACTCCAGATTTTCGTAGATGAACATTTTTGTAATCATTCAGTCCAGTCGTCAGAAGGTACCAGCAAGTATCAGCTGTTCTTTACAATCTGAAATTCGTTATTTTTATGTCGAGATAAAAACAATGATTCGTTCGATGTTTATTGTTGTTAGTTTTATTCTTCTTCTTTGTATGTGTCTACACGTATATACGTATGTCTGTGTCTTCGTGTACGTCTGTGCATGTACGGAAGTTTAGAATGCTCATCAAACCGGTTACCATGAAATTATTAATTAAAAACGCATAAGGAACCGGCAAACTTACTGTGTCTCTCCACTTTTCTTTTATGTTCCCTCTATGAACCGTTGTTTCCGCCACTACCATAATCTGACAAGTGAGTTTTTACCTCGATCATGATTGTCAGTCCTGCGTGGATAGGACTGTCGATTGCCTTTCTGAATTGGATGTATATTTACCGAGGTGGTAATATTTATATTTCTGATTTGGGCGTATATTTAACGAGGTGGGTTACAATAATAGGGCACTTTCAATACATTTGTATTTGATTAAAGTTCTTTACTTTTTAGTCGGAATCGTATTCTCAAAACCCGAATTTTGGTCGTTGCAGTCTACTCTTTTTGTATGTATGATTGGATCGATTAATAAAATTGTCTGAAGAAATTCTTTTTGAACAAAACGTATCGCAGCATAATTTTCCAGTTTTTCATTTATTTTTCTCAATCAGAAACCAGTATTCTTATAGCCATATTTTTAATTAAAATCCCTGACGCAATTACCACGGTGAGATTCAAACCTGGGCCTCATAAACAACTTGGCCACACGTCCATATATATATATATATATATATATATATATATGTATGTGTGTGTGTGTGTGTGTGTGTGTTCTTCATTTGTAAACGAGTTATTACGTGACATAGGTTTCTACCGTGTGGTGTTTTCAATAACTGACTTTACCGTTTACCGTTTTTTTAAGAACGCTCACGTAGCGGGGATTTTTATTTTATTTTATTTTTTTATTTTTTTGAACGCTCAGATGACGGGTAATTTTTGAACGCGAAATTTTTAAAATTACAAGAAATTATGACGTTTTCATCCATGGTTGTATGAACCTAATAGGTATTTTTTTTTTATATGGTTACACTTAGTCATAATTTCTGTTCTTTCATTCAATAATTCATTTTTGTTTGTGAACAGCATAATCGCTAACTGTTCTTCCTGTAACGGTCTACTTATTTTGCCACCGTTGTAAAACTTTGCTGTTTTCACTATACTCCACGTTATGTCTGGGTCTTTTCCATATTTTAATTGCAATTTTCACACATGGCTAGCCAATTTTGTACAATTTTTTAAGTTTTCTAAAGAGGAAGTGGTTTAATCACAAGTCTACATTTAATATAGTATTTTACATCGTTGAGTTTGTGAACCGCTACAACTGCCACTCTTGGGTAGGTGACGATCTTGTTATCTCGCAAAATATGCAAAATCAGCCCAAAGTAATGATGTGGTGTGCGATAACTTCGGGCAAGATTGTGGGTTCATATTTTCTTATGAATGCTGAAAGGAGCCTTAGCATGCTGCAAGGTGAAATCTGGCCAGTTATCAGTGCCTGGGAGAATGTTGAAGATTTGATTTTCATGCAAGATGGCACCTCTCCGCATTTTGTTAATGTCGTTTGTTAACTCAAATTGGGTAGACAGAATTAGTTGGAACCGTTAGTGGTTATGCTGGCACGAAGTCACAAGACATTATGACTAAGGGTTTGAGCATACTGGCCTTTTTCAGTCTGTTGATCACACCAGATCGAGTTCTCTCCCAGAAACTGTAACTAAGGTCCACTCAGCACAGTTTCAATATAAACCACACTTGAGATTTGTGGGGTTTAATCAAACGCATAATGTGCCTGTGCTGGAGTTTAAAAATTATGTTTCATGTTTGAAATTGTTCTTTTTTAAAAGCACGTAACCACCTCTTAATTTCTGTTGTCCCCAGGTCAACCCTGAACTTGGGTGATAGCTCATGCCAGGGTTTCATCTATGAGCAAATACCGAACTCCCAAGCAAAAACAAAACACTATGAAGGATAAAAATACATTTTTTATACAAAAAAGTCAGTTAAGTGCCATACGTGATACACGCTTGGGCGATCATGTCTCGAAAGAGACATGGCTGACTGGGCAGAAGTTTATCCCGCAGTAGGTCACCATTACTTTCTGCGGTAGACTGGTTGCCATCTAAGGTTATAAAACCAAATCTGTCCTGTTATATAGCTCATAAGTGGAGGGAAGAGACGGATTAATACCTTTCCCAAGGATATTTGTGCGTAAGTGAATGCAAGGAATTCAACTGGAATTCGAACTCGGCTCCCCAATTTCTTTTTTCGAGCCGATGTCCAGTGCACCCCAACGTACATCCATATAAAATAGTAAGTCAGTTAAGTGCCATCGGTGAAACACGCTTGGGTGATCAAGTCTTTTTCGAGACATGACTGACTGGGCAGAAGATTATCTCGCAGTAGGTTGCCATTACTTTCTGCGGTACGCTGGTTGCCGACCAAGGCTATAGAACCCAATCTGTCCTGCTATTTAACCGATAACTGGAGGGAAGAGACGGATTAATACCTTTCCCAAGGGTATTTGTGCGTAAGTGAATGCAATGGATTCAACTGGAATTCGAACTCGGCTCCCTGGTTTCTTGTTCCGAGCCGATATCCACTGTACCACAACGCAAGAGTACATATATTGTTGAAGCTATAAAATTGTGTTCATACTATTTAGATTTAGGCATTAAATAAACCATAGAGGTGAACAAGTCAAACAATATGAAAGAATTCTTTCGTGACATTATCCATATCATCATCACCATCTATCCATCACACCCAGATGGTGCATAGGGCAGCTGTAACAAACTGTTTTTTACGGGGCAGGTTTGTTAGCCTTGCACGCAACCTCTCAAACCCCCAAACCTGGAGGACCGGTGGACCGGTGGACCTGTGGACCATTCTTGGTCCTTACGTTTACAGCACTTGATATTCCTAAATGGTCACCCATTTAAGTACTGACCTGGCTCGATGTTGCTGAACCGGTGTATTCAACACGATATAGTCGTAGACACAGTATCTATATAGTATTCTATAATTTCTTAAAGAAATCAAAACCTGTTCCGAAGTATAACTTCAACAAAAGTACAACATCAAACACACACATAAAACCACACAAACATGTATATGCACAAAAGCAAAGTAACATTTGCTATGCACTCAGTAATTTTTATTACTTTCATGCGCCTAAGAAAATTAACTTTTGACATTCAATGAGCCATAGGGAGTTGATATGCCGTTAAACAAACAAATCAACAAGCTGCTTCAGAGATTTTTCAAAATTTAAAAACATTTTTTAAATATCCCTATATGTTCTTTACTTATTCTATTCATCTTGTCGGATTTCAGTCATATATTTAACTGACTTATATATATGTATATATATATATATATATATATATATATATATATATATATATATATATATAAAATTAAAGGTCACAACTGTGATTACAATGTTAAAGTATGCCCCACAAAATACACAGGCGAAATATGTTAATTTTATTTTATATATATATATATATATATGTTACGGAAATCAACGAATTTTAACGAAACTTGGTTATAAGCAACTGACAATTTGAAATGAATCGTTTGAACATTATTTTTTATCGATACTCGTATTTAAGTAGATATTCTGTTTTTAATGAAACAGTATTATATATTTGTATCTACCGGCTTGATTATTTACCATAAATTTTTATTACAAAAAATGTGCCATTCGGCAGGATTCGAATAAAAAAAAATAAAATAAAAAATAATGTTCAAACAATTCATTAAATATATATATTTTTTTTTTGTAATAAAAATTTATACTATTTATAAAAATTTATAAAATTTGTCATATATATATATATATATATATATATATATATATATATATATATATATATATATTAATATGGCAGACAAAAAAGGTCTAATTAATTTTTTGTATCTAGTTTTCCGACCATCCTTATATTTTCCTGTTTTGCAGTAGGAAGATAGTACAGAAATTTCCCATAATTTTCATTGTCCCAGAAATTTTCGGCCACTTTTTTAGCTATTTTCAAGGGTGGTTTGTTTTTGGATTTTTTTTCATATCTTGACATATTTTGAATAAGGGAGTTTAATTTGAGCTTCCGCGTGTTGAGTGCGGGCTAAATTTGTGTATCATACTATTAAAAAACGTTTAATACTGCATTTCCGCTGTTAAATAAGGTGAGGTTGTTAGTAGATGAGAGATATTTAATATACAAGACCTCTCTAATACCCAGATGTTTTCAGTATTGTGATTTATATAGAATTTTAGTGTTTTCGACTATAATTTTTCTCAAGGTTTCTTGTAAAAACGGAAGAAAACATAAGGATACTGGAAACACTAAATCAAAAAAATGAATTAAATTTTCATTGTCGTCATATTTAATGAAAGATGTTTTAAAAAAGCTTGCAGCCCAAAGATACATTCATGTGTGTGTGTGTGTGTGTGTGTGTGTGTGTGTGTGTGTGTGTTTGCACACGCTTATTGAAGATGTAAAGAAGCTTGCCGTGTCGAGTTCAAATTCCATCCTTCGCGTTCGCTTTCGAACAAATACTCTCGCGATAGGCATGAACTCAGTTTTTTTTTCACCCGGCAATGAATTAATAGGAAATCTGAGTTTCTGTGCCTTGACTGGAAACGGGTCTAGTAGAATAACTCTACCCTCAGAATCAATTGGGTAGTGGTCTAGCGGGCCCCACATATTAATAATTAAAAAACAAAAATTAAAAGATAATAATTTTTGCAACTAAAATCAAGGTAGCAATACGTAGCATTGATTTCGTCTTAATTAAAAATATAGAACATAATTTCAACTGTCTCCTCAGTCGGGCTTACTTGATTAAATCGTATATTCATATAAATCCTAAGAATAACCATTACAAATCTGTGATTTTTATCTATAACTTGTCACCAAAGATTTTCACAAAAAAGCACATAGAAAACAACTATATTTTACTAATCAATTTTTCAATGCAAAACAAGATATTTTTATGCATTTGACGATGATCAGGCAATAAATAAATAAATGTTGCAGTCTGATTGGTTAACGTCAGTGAGAAAACTCAATTTCATTGGTCTATTAATGTTTCGTTCTATTTGATCATTTCTATTTTTCTCCTCCTTTCGTCTTGATTTTTGCTTTATTTCTCCAAATATGATTGTTGCTTGAAATATATCTTCTATAATAAATTTACGAAGGAAATATCTTACAGTTATCAAATCATGTGTCTGCCCACATTTGTCTGTCTTTCAAGATGTAAGATTTTATATCATTTTAAGTACGTATATTTCTTAAATTTTCTTAAAATTAAAAGACGAGTATGTAAACACGAATGCATATAAATCCATGACAACACTTATAAAAGAACATTAAGTTATGTAGACATGCGGATAGGATAACTGTTATCGGCGCCAAAAATGAAATCGGGGTGCAGGAGTTCAAATTTCACCCTTGTGTGTAGCATTCACTTTCGCATAAACGACTTTGGAAAAAATACGAATCAATCTAATCTCTTCTAAGGTAAGATCACTGTCGGTCCAGAAAGTCTTTCTAGTCAGAATCATTCTTGCACGTTTATAAATCTACCACTCGTCCATGGATTCAAACTAACGCCATTGCTGGTCGAGTGCTCCTACTATTCATCTCGTGGTTCTCGACAAAATTCGAAGGAGGATCTGCAATGTAATCAATTCTGACTTGACATCTCGATTTCAGTCACTTTCTCACCGCTGTAAAGTGGCTTCCCTCTGCCTTTTCTACACATATTTTCGTGGCAAATAAGGTTTTCTTCTTGGTGTCTTGAATTTAATCATGCTATTGTAGGTAAAGTGAATATTGGCTCGGATCGAGAAATCGGAGAGCCGAGTTTGAATTACAGTTGACTTCCTTGCATTCACTTACACACAAATACCGTTGGAAAAAAAATTGAATCCGTCATTTCTTCCTCCGGTAATAAGTTAAATAGTAGGACATATTGGGTTTCTATAACATTGGTTGGCAACCATTCTACCACTAAAAGTAATGGCAACCTACTGCGGGAAATGATCGCTCAAGCGGGTATCACGTATGGCATTTAACTAACTGACTGTCGTCCGTCTGAAGTTTAAAAATCATAAGTTTGAAAAGCGTTTTTCAAATTTTAAACGATTAATTTAGACGTCAAAATAAAGATTGAGTTAAATTTTAGGTAAGTTCAACAAATTTTATTAAAGTTATTAAATTGATTATTGAAAGAGCAGTCTGAATATATGAAATACCTGAAAATCATTTTTATTTCAATAACAAGTTTTATAAAATCATTAATCTATTAACACCTATATTAGAATAAATAATATATTTGATAGTTCGTTGAGGCATTTATATCTTTATATAGTAACCCATCTTCTCAATAACAGCCATCGATCTATTATCCATTGATTTTGTGAAATTGTTTTTTCAGCACATTCAATTTCTGACATGGCGGCTTTAATTGCTTCCCATAGGTCTGCTTTGCTGTCATATTGTTTGCCACGTTCAACAATTTCACCTTCACAATTGACCATAAATTATCGATCGGATTCAGATCGGGACTTGATAGAGACCATTTCTCTTTTAAACCATTTACACTTAAAAAATTAATGGGTAACTTTAGAATGGGGCATTGCAACTGTGAGGAATAACGTCAAATGATTTCACCAGGAACTCTTGTGGTGTGGAAGACATCACTTCTTGTACTCGCCCTTTAAGTTCTTCCAAATATTTGGTTTTGTACCTCCTACAGAATATAGCTGAAGAGAGTGACAAAAAGGACCAGAAATAAACTGCAAGAAAACCGAGTACATGGTCATCAGCAAAAAGAGCAGACCAAAATGCCACATACAGGTGGGGCATACTAAAATCAAGCAGGTACAAAAATTTAAATACCTGGGAAGTGTTATAACAGAAGACGGAAGTGCGACACAGAGATCCGAAGGCGAATTGGTATGGCGAAGGACGCGTTCCAGAAACTGAGCAAAGTATTAAGAAACGGGAAACCTCCACTAGAAATAAAGAAGAGAGTACTAGATTGCTATGTGATGTCAGTTCTTTAATATTGCATTGAATGTTGGACAATATCAACAAAGATGAAGGGAAAACTTAAAGCAACTGAAATATGGTTCTACAGAAGGATACTGCAGATATCGTGGACCGAGCGTGTGAACAATGATAGGATAATAGACTTGCTCCTTTAACCCCCCCCCCCCCCCCGTAGGCTGTTAAGTCAGGACCTCTTGCTGGTGACTCATACGGAAAGATGGTGCATATACGCATCTCGCAAACTTACACACAAAATAAAAAGCTCTCTCAATGTAATATACTCATTAAATTTCTCATAAAAAATCCTTTACTTCAGGTCTTTTCTTCAACACAAAGCCACATAAACTGTACCTCTTACTCTGTCACCCATTTTTTGAGTGGCCCCCGAGCCTTGTATAGAGTAAACATCATTGCGAAAAATGATTTACGCACTGGATCCCGTTAGAACGTATGGGATCATGGTCTTCCACATCTTCCTGTCTCTTGAAGCTTGTAATATATTTTCTCTTGTTATTTCTCCAAAACCCTACTCTCTCATTCATTTGCTTAAGCCCATCAAGTATGTCACGTGTTCTTTTCCACTGTCTATCTTTCCCTCTATCCGACCTGTGAGTATCAAATTCTCCAAGCGTCCTATGTCTTCCTGATGTTAAGTATCAGTTTCCTTTTTGTTTCCATTTTCCCCAAAACCTCATCGCCGCTCACATGTTCGATCCATGGTAACCTGAACATCTTTCTGTAGAACCACATTTCTGTTACTTCATCTTTGAGCTGATTGTCCAGCTTTCGTTGTCATATAGGAGGACAGATTTCAAGTATCAGTTCATTATTTCTATCTTTGTTTCCAATGAAATTTTCCTATCTCTCAATACTCTGCTTAGCTTTTGGAATACGTCTTTGGTCATCCCAATACGCCTTCGAATCTCAGTGTCGCACTTTCCCTCCTCTATTAGAACACTTTCCAGATATTTAAATTTCTATACCTGCTTGATTTTACTATCTCCGATCTGTCATTTTACAGATTACCATGCATTCAGTTTTCTTATAGTTTCCTTTCTTCTCGCTTTCCTTCGCTAAATTCTGTCGGAGATTTTGTAGTTTCCTTTCCATGGCTGCGTCATTTGCATATCTTATATTGTTGGGATCCAATGATGGATCCTGGAAATATTTCTAGTTCTCTCAGAATTCATTCGCCGTATATGTTGAGAAAACACAGCCTTGTCTTACAACCTTTCTATTCGTGTATTTCTGCTGAACATATTTTCTGTATGAGACGGTTTGCTGCTAGTATAGGTTCTTCGTTAATCTAATGTCTTTACCGAATATGTCAAGTTTACTCTAACAGTTCTTTGTGATATGCTTTGTCGAACGCCTTTCTACATTTGTATTGCCCTTTCGGGTGACATTGTGAGCATAGATATCGCGTTCCTTGTTCCAGTGACGAACGAATCAGTAAACAAAAAAGAGGAAATAAAAACAGACGAAAAAGAAGAACAAGAACAACAACAACAACAAAATAATATGAAGAACAAAACAACAACAATAGTAAGAACAACAACAACAATACCAATAATAATATGAATAAAAACAACAAAAGCAAAAAAACAACAACAATAATACAATAATAATAAAACAACACTAGCAAGAACAACAAGAAAAGAAGAAAAAGCAGAATAATAATAACAACAACAATAATAATAACAATAACAACAGTATCAATATTAACAACAATATCAACAAGAACTTAATATAGCACTGAAAAAAAAAAGAAATGGTATAAACGCATTTAAAGAAACAATTATCAAAGATGCTAATAATAATGAGAAGATTGATTTATTTTTTTACGGCTTATCAACCTTTTGCATGTTATTTAAAGCCTGATTTTATTTTAAATTGAAAGAATTTATTGGATATAATATTTTACTGATATAGGTTCCACTAACTCATAGCTGGAGGGAGAAGAGGTGGATTTTTATCTTTTCCAATGCTATTTCCGCGAAAGTGTACATAACGAATATGACTGGAATTGAAACTCAGCTCTCTGGTTTTCAATTCCGAGCCGTTATCCATTACACCACCCGCATACCTAAGTTTACAGCACCTGATATTCCCGTCTCTATACTGACCAGCCGGACATTGCTTAACTTGTTTCAACATGATATACCTGTAAACCAATTACAAGAAGAAGAAGAAGAAGAAGAAGGAGCTGGGTTATAGTTTTAAGTATAGACAAATCTGTGGCAGCCAACTGATCATTGTAGTCTGTGAGAAAGCAAAGGTTATCATCACTGATATAGCAATCCTAGACAATATTAATCTCTTAAACAGAGACGTGGAAAAGATTATCAAGTATCGAGATTCGAAGATCGAGTGTCAACGAATGTGTAAGACGATAGCAACACCAATCATCATTGGAGCGCACAGCATTATTAAGACGGGACTTAAACGTTACTTTCAGGAAATCTAGGACGAAACATACCCACGAGAACGACGAATGATTGCGTTTTTAAGAACTGAAACCGTCACGAGAATGTGACATTCGGGTCACTCATTGGGATTTGTTTGCTTTTGTCAAATCAGGTGTCAAATCTGTGGAAAGTATGCTGCAAGGTACAAAAGGAATGTTAAAAAAAAATAAAGGTTTAACAGAGCAGGAACAGACATATTCTAGAAACTGTGCAAGCAATTTAGTTTCGAATCTATAAATGAATGAAATTAACATTTACTAAAGGTTGTCCTAGAAAACAAAGCCAATCGACAGCCTGGAATATTGAGACCACGACTGTTCACTCGACTTAATCGATAAAAGCCAACGCATTAGTCGAAAGTGGTTTTACCAACAGGCCTCATGGAATAGACGGATTAACACCTTTCCCAAGGGTACCAGTGCTTAAGTGAATGCAGGGTATTCAACTGGAATTCGCAGGGTATTCAACTGGAATTCGAACTCGGCTCACCGATTTCTCTTTCCGAGCCGATATCCACTGCACCATAACGCACATCCGTCACTATACGCTTACAGCACCTGGTATTTCCAAGCGGTCACCCATCTAAGTACTGACCAGGCTCAACTTCGGTGATCGAGCAAGAGCCGGTGTATTCAACGTGATCGGCCGTAAGCCTTTACTCGTTAGTTCCTCAAGGAATTAAATGCGTTGATATAAAAGGTTTTTTCATGGAAACATCTTAAAGTCAAAAACTAGAAAAAATATCAGGATCTCGCTTTGGAAATAATAACTGTTATGCATATAATAGCAAGAGTACAATGACAGCTGAAAACGTTACACCGAGAAAGCACAATTAGTCACATCTGGCGGTTAGCATCAGTCGTGCTGATGAGCGGTAAAAGAAGTTCTCTCAGGTGATTAAAAGTGAACAGTTTCGTTTTTGGGGCAATAAAATCAACATTGCTCCATTTAACAACAGATTGTAGGTTATTTTTTTTTAATCAGCTGCCAATTAGACTTTATCAAGCTAGTCAGACCTATTTTTATCTCAGACTCAAGATTTTAATATTGGCAATGATTTATTGATTTGTATTAGTTTTTTACGGCTTGTCAACCCTTTGTGGATTATATAAAACCAAAACATATTTTGGATTGTAATAATAATTTCTTTTGCGAGTAAATATGGTATGGATATTTTTTTAAGAATAATTATGACTTTTTCCTATACAAGTCCTACTATTTAATCAATAACCTGGTTAATAGATACATTTATACCTCTTTTCCAAGGTACGTTAATGTAACGAACACGACTGAAATTCGAATTTTGCTCTTCAATTTATCATTCACAGGCGCTATTAATTCTGATAAACCAGTCGTTAGTATATTAGAAGCTTCTAACGGAACCAAATAGGGAGAAAACGCTGTGTCAGTTATGAGTAAAAGAAATGAACATATGATATGCAAATTTAGAATGCTCCCATCAACTTACCTTCTTCTTCTGTGTGTCTTATCCCTGAAGGATGTAGGTGACCATGGCCTTTTACATCCCCCGGACCCTTATAGCTCTTAACACCACCTCGCCTGTTACTTCTTCCAACCCCTGCTCCGCCATCCATCTACACAAGTCCATCAAGCATATCACGCGTTGTTTTCTCCTATCTCTCCTTCCCTCTATTCGTCCTGTAAGTATCAGATTCTCCAAGCCCCACTTCCTCATTACACGTCCCCAAAACTTCAGCTGTATTTTCCTTTTCGTTTCCATCCTCTCCAAAACCTAGTCGTTGCTCACAACTTCTGTCGATGGCATCTTCAGCATCCTTCTGTAGAACCACATTTCGGTTACTTCAAGTCTTCTCTTAATCTTTGGTGAGATTGTTCATCATTCGCGAAATCGTCCTGTCTCTCAATACTCGGCTTTAGGAATGCATGCCAACACGCCTTCGGATTTCAGTGTCGCA
>JBBBDQ010000283.1:1952500-1955000 GCA_037127315.1 Ascarosepion bandense
TGTATACGTATGTGCACGCACCGTGCCCGTGCTCACGTGTGACTGTGTCTTTACGTGTGGGTGCTCACACAGCCCACACATAAGCATGGTTTTGGGTGTTAATTGTGTATGTTTTTTGTATGTAAATTGGTGCATTTTTAGGTAATAGATTGATTCAATATATTCTTTGCACAGTATGGGGTACTTAACAACAAAAGTATATATATATATATATATATATATATATATAAAAGGGACTAAATGAAATTGGCTTGACGTTAGACAGACATATATTTTTTTTAATTATAAGTTTATAAGTTTAAATTTTAAACATTTTCCCCTCCTTCGTGCGCATGTGTAATTACCTCAACGTAAACATCACTAATGAAGGACGAAAAAATCCGATAAAGCCCGATGAAGGACGAAAAGGTCCGATAAAGTCCGATGAAAAACGAAAAAGTCCGATAAAGGATGAAACGCATCACATGAAAAAGTTTTTACACTTTGTCATTGATTTTCCTGACAATATAAAACTATATATATATATATATATATATATATATATATATATATATATATATATATATATATATAATTTTTATGTACAAAATTGGTATCATTCAGTTAGGAGCCATACGCGAGATACGCTTGGGCGATCATGTCTGGAGAGTGACATGAAAATTGGCATACTATTTTAAAAACAAGGTATTTATTATTACTCTCAAAGGCCCCTTCATCTAACATTTCATCATTATAAGTGTATATATTTATTTGTATATTTATTTTATCGAGTTTCCCTCTTTTTTGCTCTTAATTTTCGACGCTACTGTTTTTTTCGTTTAATTTATTTTCCAACGATTTTTCTCCTGATGAGATGATGGACAAAAGGGCCTTTGAGACAAATGATAAATTCCTTGTTTTTAAAATAGCACACACACACACACACACACACACACACACACACACACACACACACACACACACACACATATATATATATATATATATAGTCATCCACAGACAGATCTGTTTCGCCGTATCACAGCTTATCAGTACAGTTAGACATCCGATTGCTTTTAGCCAGGACTGAAAGCCGACCGACTTGTCATCAGTTGACGATTGTACCTCTGAGAAAAAGGCAGACTTTTAGCGTGTGATACACCCTGTAAACACATGCCAGTAACCAAAAGGGTTCTAATTCATTACTGAATGAACGATGCGTAGATGCTAGAGTAGCTACTGTTTTTTCAAAGTCTAGCATTTTTCCAGAGTGCTCAATCAGGGTGTGATCTATCTATCTATCTATCTCTCTCTCTATCTCTCTCTATCTATCTATCTATCTATCTATCTATCTATCTATCTATCTATCTATCTATCTATCTAAACGAGTTATTACGTGACCATTACGTCTACCATTGCAAATCACCAGAAGACACCACTTATGTTAGAAATCTATGTCGTGTAATAACTCGTTTACAAATAGAAATATTCAAAAGTTCTACAATATAATTGTATTGAACACTTTTATTAAAGTAATTAAACAATCAGTATATATATATATTTATATATATATAATTTTCTCCCAATTCAAAAATTACAATTCACCTGCAGAATCTAAATTTCAGAGAACAAATATTTACGAATTTACATGTCCTTTGAAGAACTGTGTTCTTGATCAATACAGTAATAATTACGTTGGACACACCACAATATGTTTTGCGAGAAGACTCACGGTGAATCTCTCAGACCACAGTTCAATTCAAACTCATTTAAACACAAAAGGAGACCTGCCAAACTCTATCCGTAACCCACTGGTTGATAATACAGATATAATAGCATCATCCACATGCAAAATAGCTAAAAGTAATGGAAGCGTTATTAATAAAAAAGAAAAATCAAACAATTAATAATATCGACTACAAACGCGGCAATGATGTGCTTACTGTGTTCGGAGCATAAAACATACACATGACTCTACACACATACATAAACATTATGCATATCAAGTTACACGTAAAATAACATTTATCCTTGATGATGGCTAAAAATATAGCCGAAAGCACCTGGAAAAATAAAACATTTGGATAATTTCATGTAATTATGTTCTGAAAAGAAAAACTTATAAGATCACAAGGAAAATTATATAGAAACTTAACCATAAAACCTTGTTTACCATTTGTAATAAAAACCTGCATATATATATATATATATATATATATATATATATATGATAAATAATTGATTTTAAATATCCGATAAAAGATGGTATCGATGAAAACCAGTTGAATATTTCAAACAAAATTTTTAAAAATTGAACATCCAACTGGTTTTTCACATCTTCCATCTCATATATAAGCAGTGAGGATGCAAAATTTATCACTGAATCGTGACAGTCTGTTTCATGCTTTAATTCAATCTTCAGGTAACTGCGTTCAAACAGATTGTTACAATTCGATGTTGATATTTGCGTACACTGTGCTTAGGCTCTATCCTGGATATTGAACATTTTTACCCTATAAAT
>JBBBDQ010000283.1:1962500-1977500 GCA_037127315.1 Ascarosepion bandense
CACCTTACGTCGGTAATTTGTTCCAGTAGAGGCGACTTAAATTGAAAAACGACTTAAGTAGAATTTACTTGTCTCCGAATTTACTTGTCACTAAGCTAAATCACAAATAGCCATTCCTAGTTCTGTATTTTATTTATAAGTGCATTTTTAATAAGATATTGTAAATAAGAATTTCTTTTAAGCTTACAAACAAATTTATTTTTGTTTTTAGTATACTACAGAAAAAGTAATCTAAATTTACAAATACATTTATGTACATATTCGTACATGTAGATGTTACAATTTGGTGATCTTTACAGTGCATCGCAGACTCTTCATTTATGAATATGGTTAAATTTACCAATATTTACATTAAGTTTGTTTATTTACATCGCGGACTTAGATGACCGAGGATCGTCAGCATTAACAGCTGATTTTGGCTATTGTCGTTTGACACGCTTTTTAATAAGAAACTAGCCGAAAGTTTCTTGAACTGTGTTCTTCATTGCTTGAAGGATTACAAATGTTTTCATATATCGTTCTCTAGGATTTATGATGATCATAATAACATTTACTGTAAATGTACGTATTTTAATATGATTTTTATATTCTTTTATTCTTATTAATTGTACAGTAACATTATGTTATGTGATTTTAACGCTTTTCTAGTGATATTACGACTTCATTATCTGTGGCGGACAGACGTAAAGTCGAATAAAATGACTTAAAGTTGATTTTTATTTTTCCATATATTTTTGACAAACGACGTATAATCGAGAACAACTTAACATAAAACGACATAACCCGACATAACAACATATTATATTGTATATGATATATTAAACCTGAGAAGCAGACAAAGATATTTCAAGTTTATTAATTGATGAGAGTTAGAATATTAGAAACTATGAAAGCGCTGAACAGCAATCACAGAAGAGAAGAAAAGAAACTGAAAATATTGACATGATGAAAAAGGTAAAGAAACTGAAAATATTGACACGAAAAAACAGAAAAGAAACTGAAAATATCGACACGAAAAAACAGAAAAGAAACTATAAATATTGACACGAAATAAAAGAAAGGAAATAGAACATATTGACACAAAAACTGAAAATATTGACACGATAAAAACAGAAAAGAAACTGAAAATATTGACATGAAAAAAAGAAAGGAAACTGAAAATATTGACATGAGAAAAAACAGAAATGAAACTGAAAATATTTACACAAAAAACAGAAAAGAAACTGAAAATATCGACACGAAAAACAGAAAAGAAACTAAAAATATTGACACGAAAAAAAAGAAAGGAAATAAAAAATATTGACACGAAAAACAGAAAAGAAACTAAAAATATTGACACGAAAAAAAGAAAGGAAATAAAAAATATTGACACGAAAAAAAGAAAGGAAATAAAAAACATTGACAGGAAAAAAGAAAGGAAACTGAAAATATTGACATGAGAAAAAAACAGAAATGAAACAAAATATTTACACAAAAAACAGAAAAGGAACTGAAAATATCAACACGAAAAACAGAAAAGAAACTAAAAACATTGACACGAGAAAAAGAAAGGAAATAAAAAATATTGACACGAAAAAACAGAAAAGAAACTAAAAATATTGACACGACAAAAAGAAATGAAATAAAAAAATTTTGACACGAAAAAACAGAAAAGAAGCTAAAAATATTGACACGAAAAAAAAAAGAAAAGAAAGAAAATGAAAAATATTGACACGAAAAAACAGAAAGGAAAAAAATTTTGACACGAAAAAAGAAAGGAAATAAAAAATATTGACACGAAAAAATAGAAACGAAACTAAAAATATTGACAGGAAAAAAGGAAGGAAATAAAAATTATTGACACGAAAAAACAGAAAAGAAACTATAAATATTGACACTAAAAAAAGAAAGGAAATAGAAAATATTGGCACAAAAAAAAGAAACTGAAAATATTGACATGATAAAAACGTAAAAGAAACCGTCATGAAGAATGTTACAAAAGTTTTAAATAATGTTAAAATAGTAACCATCACGATATGGGAACGGACCAGCAAGGAAATATTTGAAGAATTTGGTACTAGGAATGTAAACAAAGTGAAAAAATGGGGAGTATTAAGAACAAGTGTCTGAAGGCCTTGGGACAAGCAAACTACTGTATTCAAGTAAACATCGGTAAAACAAACATATCAGTTGGGTAAAGAGGTCCATGAAAATTGATTTCTCACCAGTGATTATTTGACAGTAAATGATTCAAGTAGAGCTACATTGGATGGGCATTGTAACTGAAACAGAAAAACCGCTAGTCACCAAACTTTCAAGACGGCATGGTTAGCATGAATAATGTTTTAGGTTTGTAAATTTGGTAATAAAATTATAATTTTTCTTAAAATTGGATAATAGTTCCCAAAATTGTTGTATGCTCTTGAACAAAAGATTTTTTATCTGTTCAGGAAAAAAGTTAATAAGTTTTAAGCTATATTTAATTGAAGACGGTTTTCCTTCGTGTTCTCTAAATCTAATTATTGCCCACCTTGCCAAGAATATCCACAGATATATATCCAATAGAAAACTTGCGGTCAATTATTGAAAAAGATGAATATTAGAACGGAAAAGAATGTCGAAGTAAAAGGACATCTGTGAAGTAATAAATGGATGATTAAATGCAAAAGAAAAAGAGGAAAAATTTTATGTGATACGTTTCGCGCATTAAAAATCCTTCTTCAGACTAAATATTATTTTTATTGATGAAATCTGAAATATCTGGTCTGGACAAGGAAAGAAAATATAAACAAATATCGGTTGCAATTAAAAGTCAGAAGTCAACAAAAACGACGTTTTAAACGTCGTTTTTGTTGACTTCTGACAACAACTGTTTTTTTATATATATATATATATATATATATATATATATATATATATATATATATATATATATATATATCCATGGTCGAGTGGTCAAGACGGTACCAGATCAAATGGTATGCTTCCCCTATGTAATAGGGGTCGCAGGTTCGAATCCTGCTGGGTAGCACACATTTTCGTAATAAAAATTTATCGTAAATAATCAGGCCGGTAGATATAAATATATAAATACTGTTTAATTAAAAACAGAATATCTACTTAAATACGAGTATCGGTAAAAATAATGTTCAAAATAATTCATTACAATTTGTCGGTTGCTTATAACCAAGTTTCGTTAATTTCCGTAACATGTTTACACACACACACACACATATATATATATATATATATATATTGTTAATCTTCGGAACTTTCCGTCACATTGTTTACATCTGTTTATATTACGATACCGTTTAGAGCAGAGATGGGTATTTACGAGAAATCGAAAAATTGTGTATATAAGGTTTGATTTGGCTTTGTTTAGATTGTTAGATCATTTCTGGTCGAGCGGTCAAAGACACTTTATATCAGTTGATGGTTTCCCCCTATGTTGTTAGGAGTCCCATGTCTGAATCCTGCCGAATGACACACATTTTCTTCACAAAATTTCTCAAAAATATTAAGGCCAGTATTATTATATATATAAAACCATACTGTTTAATTAAACGCAGAATATCTACTCAAATACGAGTACCTATTAACAATAATGTTCAAACAAATAAATTAAATATATATGTGTATGAGTTGTAGTATGTAAATATATAATTCCACCAACAAAACTATTATTTAGTCTGAAGGAGTATTTTTTATTCTTATTTGACATCCAATTCTTCTGTGCCTCGTCTGTTTAAGACAAGTAATTATGTTCAGAACGAACGTGGCAGATAGAAAAAGTGATTCAGTTACCCACGTGTTGTGTAGAGGCCATTTTTGTATCATGTTCTCCCATATCATTAAAATGAAGAAAGACGAGCAAAATCAATGTTTCAAAGACAGCTGAAGGTTATACGATGATGAAGCCCACATTAACATATTTAAATGCTAATTTATTCATGTATATGTGAAATCGTTTTAATCATATCTTTATTCAAATGGCTTTTATTTTGGGGATTTTCCTATAATTAAAGAAATAATTAACACTTTGTTTGCGTGATAAAACCAGTCATTAACAAAATAAGTTACTAGAAATATTTTTTAAGAAGAATATTATTATAGATAATTTTAGGAAAGATTGATATTATACGAATCATATATATATATATATATATATATATATATATATATATATATATTAGTCATCCACATACAAGCCTGTTTCGCTGTATCACAGCTAATCAGTGCGGCTAGACACATCCACTTGCTTCTGGCCGGAATCGAAACTCGATCGATTTGGTGGCAGTCGGAGTTGCTACTCCCTAAGCCATAATTGTGTATTTGGCGAGCAATCCGTCTTTTATACAAGCTTCATTAAAAACGACTGACAACGTACTGCGGTTAAATTCTATTTCATATTCCTTATGTTTTTATAATTTTTTTCTTTTGTCAACATAAATTGTGTAGAAATTGTCCGAATTGTCCTAAAATAATAGCCGAAACTATATGTTTCGGCTATAATTCTAGCCATTAACAAGGATGGTTTTATTTTTACTTTTAAGTGATTGTATGGGAAAGAAGGATATTATAAGAACCCTAGAAAATTTCAATAAACATATAGCTACATTACCATGTCAGTCGTTTTTTTATGTACTGTTATTCCTTAGCACGTAGTATGTAATATTTATGTGCAAAAATAACAAATCTATAGATGTTTATATAAATACACACACACACACATACACACACATATACACACGCGCGCGCAAACGCATATATATGTATGTATGTATGTATGTATGTATGTATGTATGTATGTATGTGACTGTGTGTGTGTCGGGATAAAAATGAAAAAAAAAAGAAAGCCGAAAACTTTTATTTACCAACGCGTTTCTTCCCTTGAGGAACTTTAGCATGGTCAATTTTTCCTTTGTTTTTTATTTATATTATTGTTACAGATACATTTGATTTATATCTGAATGTTACACACACATACACACACACACGTGTGTGTTTGTGTGTGTATGAATGTGTATGTGTATGAATGTGTTTGTGTATGCGTAAGTATGCGTTACTTGTCTATGTTTATTGATCTATACAAGTTCCACATGATCCCAAAATGATCCCATATGATCGAATAGACACTAATTTCACTGTGCTTCGATGTTTTACACAAAGGTTTGATCTTCAGGGAATTGCGGTAAATCGTATGCGCGCGTGCGTGCGCGTACACACACACACACACACACACACACACACACACACACACACACACACACATATATATATATATATATATATATATATGAAAAATAAAACAAAAATTTCGATATATGTAAATTTTGGAAGTCAAACGACAAAATGGCTAAGACAACTTAGGAAACTTTTCCTTTTTTTGTTTTTCAAATTTTTCAAATTGTTTTATATATTTACCTCATATATATAAGAAGTTTTAAGAAGTGGTTATATTATAACGAATTTGCTATAACATCACGAATTTGAAAAAAAATTCGATTAAATTTAAGCGCGATTGATTGCACACTTAGCTCATCATAGTCTCTGCCGCAGTAACATTATTCTTTGACCGACGCTTCGTCAGAGCGAGTTCATCGTTCTTGTGAATAACACTGTTATGTTAATGTTTATTAAAACTGTTACACACACACACGCGCGTGCACACACACACATAAATATGGATATTTATATAAATTTATATATATATATATATATATATATTCATTAATATATAGTCAGTAAATATGCGCCGTTATTTTCATATACAAAATATAAATATTAAAAAGTTAAATATGAAAATAAAAAATATAGTTTTATTTAGTTTGACAAATATACGCTACATACAAATATATGCTCTATGCAAATATACGCTATCATTAATTAAAATTATTACTGTGCTATTATACATATTTTTAACAGTGAGACTGTAATTTATTATTTAAATAAGAAATAATCCTCAGGCCATTCTTCCTAATCACCGTCGCATGTCACTGTTATTTCTTTCTCAGGGCACCAGGTGTGTTAGCAAAAACGTATTGATACTCATAAATACAAATGTATAGACTGTATAGGCGTTATATATATATATATATATATATATATATATATATATAGAGAGAGAGAGAGAGAGAGAGAGAGAGAGAGAGACAGAGACAGAGACAGAGAGAGGGGGGAGAGACAGAGATAGATAGATAGATAGATAGATAGATAGATAGATAGATCACACGCGTATTTTAGTCTGCCATCATGGAATTTGTTTCTTCATACTTATTAAATCTTCAACGTCATTTTAGATCTCCTTGGTTTAATTTTAATTGCAAATAAGTAGCTAGCTAGCTAGCCAGTCAGCTAGCTAGTTAGCTAGCTAACTAGCTAGATAGATAGATAATGAACAGACATAGATAGATAGATAATGAACAGACATAGATAGATAGATAGATAGATAGATAGATAGATAGATAGATAGATAGATAACAAATCACTCAATAAGTCCCAGACCTGACATATAGATGGCGCTACTAATTAAAAAAATCCATATGATTTTTATGAAGTATTAACCTTCAAATAGCACGTGACAAAATTTGGGTCCAGTCGGATTATTAGTTTACAAACTAAAGGTATTTAAGTGAAGCTATTGTTGCATATTTTCAAACAACGGAATAATCTGAATATCGTGTGATGATAAAGCATTGCTTTCTGATGGGAAAACTACTGTTCAAGCAAAGCAATAGTTTGATAAGTGTTATTCGGACACTGCTCTGTCGAAAACAACGGTTAAGAGGTGGCATGTTGACTTTAAACGTAGTCGTACAGACAAATAATGCTGAACGCTCAGGTCGGCCCAAATCGGTAGCTTTCCCAAAAAACTCAAAAAAATCCACAAACTCGTTTTGGCTGATTGTAAATTGAAGTTGTGTATGATAGCAGAGGAGTTGGACATATCAGAAGGCAGTGTATTCACCATTTTGCATGAACATTTGTCAATGAGAAAGCTGTGTCCAAAATGGTTGCCATGTTTGTTCACAGTCGATTAAAAACAACGCGTCGATTATTCAGAGCGTTGTTTGCAACTGTTTCAACGCAACAGGAAGACGTTTTTGCGTAAATATGTGACAAATAATGAAATCGACCACTTCACTTCGGAGTCAAATCGGCAATAAGCTGAGTGAACAGCAGCAGGTGAAAGCTGTCCAAAGCGACCAAAGTCGCAAACATCAAGAGGCAAGGTATTTGGGGATGCGCAAGGTATTTTGTTCATCGATTACTTCGTGAAAGGAAGAACCATCAATAGCGAATATTATATAGCATTATTGGTGTGTTTGAAGAAAGAAATTAACTGGAAACAACTATTGCTTTTTAGTCTTTCATACCAACGTCCAAAGAGTCTGAGCTCCAGGACCATGGATTAGTTTTAAAGCTTTCATTACACCCGAGCAACGCCGGGCTAAACTGCTAGTATATATATATTTTTCCCACCGGCAGCACGATGCAAACCTAATAATTTATAGCTCTGTTATTTAGTATCTAGCACTATTTTATTAACACCACCGCTCAATGTGTGATATTATATATATATATATATATATATATATATATTGTTTTGTAAGTAAATAACTCGTGTTCAAGTATAGCAAATTAGTTCATTTTCTATCAATAGGAAGTACGACATGGAGATCAAAAGACACATTGGCTGGCCAAATACGCATTTCAGAAGCTAACCAGATTACCGAAAGACAGGAAAATCTCATTAGAAACAAAGAAAAAAGTGCTGGGTTGCTATGTGATATCTGTCCTTCTTTACAGATGTGAATGCTGAACGATTTCATCAAGGATGAAGGAGAAGCTTGAGGTAGCAGAAATGTGGTTTTACAGAAGGATGCTGAGAATTCCATGGACGGAGTACGCGTGCAACGATGAAGTGTTGGAAAGGATGCAAACGAGAAGAAAACTCATACCAAATATGAGGAAGAGACAAATGAAATTCCTGGGACGCGTAATAAGGAAAAAGGGCCTAGAGAACTTAATACTCACAGGTCGGATAAAGGGAAGTAGAGACAGGGGAAAGTAGCGTGAGACGTACTTTTTAGGTCTGAGCAAATGGATGGCAGACGGGACTTAGAGATACCAAGAGAAAAATATTAAGAGCGACAAGTAAAAGTCCATGATCGCCTACGTCCTGAACCAACAAAATATGCAAATTTCGCGGGCGTCAATGAAGCTTAGTTTTAAATACCGTTGTCTTTTGACATGTGGTTTCGTTCTTAATCGGTCGATAACTACTGATAAATTTGAGACCGACCGTGATATTTATACATGAAAACAGTTTTATTCTCTATCATTATGAGAAGAGTCTTAATCATTCAAAGAGATTTTGGGACAATTGGACGCATTCGTTTCTAAAGGAGACTGTATAATAGATCGGACGAACGTTTTGGTAACAATAATAATAATAATAATAATGATAATAATAATAATGATAATAATAATAATAATGATAATAATAATAATAATAATAATGATAAACGTGGCTGTTATGGCTGTAAAGACCAATTGCTAATTAACAAAATGATCCTGGAAAACTGCTACAAGACAAAGAAAAATCTTAGTACTGCCTGGATAGACTACCGAAAGGCATTCGATAGTGTGCCACATGAATGGATTTTAAAGACTTTAAATATATACAAGATATCGCCCGTCATCATCAATTTCATCAAACAGTGCATGTCTATATGGAAAACAACCCTTTACCTCAATCATATAAATGGAACCTATAAGTCTGATGAAATAAACATCAAAAGAGGTATATTTCAAGGTGATTCTTTATCTCCCTTACTATTCTGCATATCATTAATAGCACTAACCAGTCAACTTAATAAGACAGAATGTGGTTATAAAATAGGCCAAAAGAAAATAAGCCATCTATTTTACATGGATGACTTAAAGTTATATGCTAAGAATGATAATGAGCTGGAAGGTCTTCTGCAAACTGTAAAATGCTTCAGCGAAGACATTGGAATGAAATTTAATTTGAATAAATGTGCTAAAGCTACAGTTTTACGTGGATCAATACAAGAAACATCCTCAATTAGCCTAGACCCTGCTGTAACAATAAAAGAATTGAAACCAGAAGAAGCTTATAAATACCTAGGTGTAAATGAGAGCGAAAACATTCACCATAAAAAAATGAAAGAAATAGTGCGTAAAGAGTACTATAGAAGGCTACGAATGATATTAAAAACTGAATTAAATTCACAGAATAGAGTTATGGCCATTAATAGCCTTGCAATCCCAGTTGTCCAATATAGCTTCAACATCTTAAACTGGACTCTAAACGACATCAGGCGAATGGATGCTAAAACAAGAAAGCTTCTTTCTAAGCATAGGATGCATCACCCAAAGGCTGATGTAGACCGTCTATACATACCCCGTAAAGAAGGTGGAAGGGGTCTTATTCAGCTGGAATTGTCATACAAGACAACAACTATTGGCTTACTAACATACATAGAAACAACAAAGGATTGGATGATACAATTAGTAAGGCAACATGAAGAAAGAAAGAAAAAATATTCAATAATAAAAGAAGGCAGTAAATACAAACAAGAATTACAGTTAGTAGATTCTGTAGAAAAGCAAAACAGTAGCCAAGAACCAACTATTGCGGCAAAAAATATGAAAATGAAAGCCAAAGATAAAGCTCTTGAAAAGATGAAACAGTGCTGGCAAGACAAACCTCTGCATGGCCAATATCCAGTACGTGCCAATAAATCCAATGTTGACAAAGTTAATACTCATCGATGGTTACGTGCATCTGGATTAAAGTCTGAAACTGAAGGATTTATACTTGCAGCACAAGACCAAAGTCTTTTCACGAGAAACTTTCAGGCAAATATTATGCATAATAATATGGATCCAAAATGCAGGTTTTGTGATAAACACCAAGAAACAATAGACCACCTAATCTCAGGCTGTTCTGTGCTTGCCCCAAACGAATATAAAAATCGCCACGATAGAGTTGGGCAATATTTACATTGGGCAATGTGCAAACATTATGGAAAAGCTGTAAACAAACACTGGTATGAACATCATCCAGCACCGGTTACAGAAATAGAAGATGTAACCATTCTATGGGATTACACCATCTACACAGACAGAAAAATTGAAGCAAACAGGCCAGACATTATTGTTAAAAACCAGAAGGAGAAAACTTGTCTATTAATTGATATGGCTTGTCCAGCGGATTGTAACATAGCAATCAAGGAATTTGAAAAACTGTCAAAATATAAAGACCTGGAAATTGAAATAGAAAAAATGTGGAAATTGAAAACAAGAGTTGTGCCAGTGATAGTAGGTGCACTTGGAATGATAAAAAATGGAACAAAACAACACATTGAAAGAATCCCTGGAAACCCCAGCTTAAGAGATATACAAAAAATTGTATTATTAAGTACAGCCCACACACTAAGGAAAACGTTATCTATGTAATGCTGGGGATGATAGGGAGGATAGAAAAACATGAAATGGAGTCATAACAACACGCCACTACCTGCCTTAGGTCTCCCCGCAGACTTGGTTGGTAGTGAGACCAATGCAGAAATCTAAATATGATGAAAAATGACATAATAATAATAATAATAGTAATAATGATTAAAAATGATAATAATAGTAACAATCAAAATAAGATTAAAAGTAAATATAAAAATAATTTAAATAATGATAGTAACAATAATAATAATACTAATAATAGTAATAATGATAATAATTAAAATAGTAATAGTCAGTCAGTTAAGTGCCATACGTGATACACGCTTGGGCGATCATGTCTCGAAAGAGACATGACTGACTGGGCAGAAGATTATCCCGCAGTAGGTTGCCATTGCTTTCTGCGGTAGACTGGTTGCCGACCAAGGCTATAGAACCCAATCTGTCCTGTTATTTAACCCATAACTGGAAAGAAGAGACGGATTAATACCTTTCCCAAGGGTATTTGCGCGTAAGTGAATGCAACTGGAAGTGAATTTCAACTGGAATTCGAATTCGGCTCCCCGATTTCTCGTTCCGAGTCGATATCCACTGTACCACAACTCACATATAAAGCTAATAGTAATGATAATAATAAAAGCAACATTAACAGAAGAGCACAATTTAAGAAAAGAGAAAGAAAATGAAAGGACAGTTTTAACACTATTTCGAAAGTATGTCGATTTTCTTTAGCTTATGTATAAAATTTCAATGTAAGTATAAACCAATTTTAAAAAGTACTAGTTTGTATATGCAACATTTGTACAAAGACTTGTCCTTTTCTGACTTGTATGGAATTTTTAAACATAACTCGAAGACATTGTTCGACATCATTAAACAGTATCTGTTCATTTTTATTTTCTTAAATCGCGCTCTTGTATTTAATGTTGCAAAATATTGGAAGAGTTCCATCAATCACTTTGGTTAATAATAATAATAATAATAATAATTAGGAACTTTCAGGCAAATATCATACATAATAATGTGGATCCAAAATGCTGGTTCTGTAAACAAATACCAGGAAACAGTAGACCATCTAAGCTCAGGATGTTTTTTACTTACCCCAAATGAATATAAAAATCGTCACGATAGAGTAGGGCAATATTTACACTGGACAATGTGCATACACTTTGGAAAATATATAAACAAACACTGGCATGAATAACACCCATCGCCAGTTAAAGAAATAGATGTCACCATTCTATGGGATTAAGCAATCTACACAGGCAGGAAAATTAAGCAAATAAGCCGGACATTATTGTCACCCCCCCCCCCCCAAAAAAAAAAAAAAAACTTGTCTACTAATTGATATGGCTTGTCCAGCGGATTGTAACATAGCCATGAAGAAATTCGAAAAACTATCAAAATATAAAGACCTGGAAATTGAAATAGAAAAAAATATGAAAATTGAAAACAAGAACAGTACTAGTGGTAATAGGCGCACTTGGAATGATAAAAAAAAAATGGAAAAAAACAACACATTGAAATAATCCCTGGAAACCCTAGCTTACAAAATGTACAAAAATGTCTTGTTAAGACACACTAAGAAGAACTTTGTCTATGTAACTCTAGGGATGTTATGGGAGATAGAAAAAAACATGAAATGGAGCCATAACAACACATCACGACCTGCCTTAGGTCTTCTTGCAAACTTGGTAGGTAGTAAAAACCATAGTAGAAATAGAATTATGATGAAAATGACATACTAATAATGCGGATATCAACAATTCCAGTCGTAGTTGGATCCCTTGGATTGATTGGAAAAGGTTCCGAAAGACTCACTGACGGAATTTTTTGGTAGCCCAAACCTCAAAGAAATACACACACACACACACACACACAAAAATTGTACTCACAAGTACAACTTACAACTGATGAAGATTTTTATCTATGTACAATGTATGTGATCTTAGGGGATTTTTTTCCTCAACAAATGCTAAGTGGAAAATATCATGACGCCATATCTGACATTAGATTGGAAAAGAAATGAGTATACACCGGAAATCAAACGAAATAATAATAATAATAATAATAATAATAATAATAATAATAATAATAATCTTGTCTATTAATTGATATGGCTTGTCCTGCAGATTGTAACATAGCAACCAAGGAATTTGAAAAACTGTCAAAATATAAAGACCTGGAAATTGAAATAGAAAAAATGTCGAAATTGAAAATAAGAGTTGTGCCTGTGATAGTAGGTGCACTTGGAAAAATAAAAAATGGAACAAAACAACACATTGAAAGAATCCCTGGAAACCCCAGCTTAAGAGATATACAAAAAAATGTCTTATTAAGTACAGCCCACACACTAAGGAGAACTTAGTCTATGTAACGCTAGGGATGATGGGGAAGATAGAAAAAACATAAAATGGAGCCATAACAACATGCCACGACCTGCCTTAGGTTTTCCCGCAGACTTGGTTGGTAGTGCGACCATAGCAGAAATCGAAATATGATGAAAAATGACATAATAATAATAATAATAATAATAATAATAATAATAATAATAATAATAATAATAATAATGAACATGATCCTACGCTACTTTTGATCTTGATGGAAGTTAACACGTACATGTTTTTTGTTGGTGAAGTAATGCCACATATTTGCATGTCAGTTTCATAGCCGTAACCATTTGGATATATAACCCAAGGGGTGACACGATGTGCATATCTGATCATGAGCAGGAGGTGTGGGTGAGAATCGTGGCAAAGTGTAAAATTTGAAGGATGCTGCAAGCAGGGAAATTTGCGAGATATATGTAGATATTTAGGAACAGGCTTAATCGACCGGGATGTGCGTTATGTTGCAATGGATATCGACACGGAACGACAAATCGGAGAGGTGAGTTCGAATTCCAGTTGAACTCCTTGCATTCGCTTACGCGCAAATACCCTTGAGAAAGGTATTAATCCGTCTATTCCCTCCAGTTATGGGTTAAATAACAGGAAAGATTGAGTTCTATAGCCTTGGCTGGCAACTGGTCTATCGCAGAAAATAATGGCAACCTACTGCGGAATAATCTTCTGCCCAGTCAGTGATGTCTCTTTCAAGATATGATCGCCCAAGCGTGTATCACGTATGGCACTTAACTGGCTGGCTTAATCAAAGATCTTTCGAGCGAATAGGGTTACAAAGAGTCTGCGTTATTTCCAGTCAATATATCGCACCTATCTGGCCGTTATGCAAGTGTCTGGAATATTCTTATCAGACTGGGATTTACGATGGGAAAATTAACCTCCTACGTTTGTACAAGATTTGATATTTGTATTTATTGATACCTGAATGAATTATTGAGTCCGTGTACACCTGTTCGTGTACGCACGTTCGTTTACGCCCGTTCGTGTAACGTCTGTGAAATTCTTCATCTAATCTCGTCGCGTTTATGTTTACCTTCATGTGCTGTTTTTGTACAAGTGTTTGGCATACAAGGCTTTAATTGAACAATAATCTTTAATTTTCGTAGGTGCCGACAAAATAGTAGGGAACAGACTCTTATGATGCTGCGTTTTGACATATTGTGAGAGAGAGAGAGAGAGAGAGAGAGAGAGAGAGAGTGGGATAGATAGATAGATAGATAGATAGATAGATAGATAGATAGATAGATAGATGTGATCATTATTATAATATATACAGAGTGTGATGGATAAAATGGCGTCTAAATTGCGCAAAAATCAAAATAATGCTGACAGCTCATATTACCCAAATTCTACAAAATATATTGAAATACAAAACAGTAAAATTATTTAATAAAATCACCACTGGCTTCAACCACGGCCTCTAGACGACTTCTGAATCTCATTAATTTCTTCTGGAAAGTGACCTTGTTTAGGTTGGTAAATGCTGCTATAATCTTTGCCTTCAGTTCATCTTTGATGCTACTAAGAGTTTTGTTGGTTCCTCGCTTAGCCGCGTCTCACTCACTAAGGGGGTTGTAGTTTGGCAATTTAGTGGGCCCGATTTAAGGGGTGATGTATTCGCAGAAAATTTTTGACAGCCATAACTGAGTTCTCCTGTTTGTCTGACATGATGCAGTCCTGTTGCCAGACTTAGTGTCTTCCAGCAGTCACCCTCTTGACCAAGGGTAGGACTACGTTTTCAAGACACTTGACATAGGCCTACGTGTAGATTCTGTGGCTCTGTCAGAAGATGAACAGAAACATGTTGGCATAACTACTGAACACTCTATGCACCTTCGTAATCATCATTAAACTCATCCAGGACTATCCAGATCCCCTAAACTGTCCTCAGATTAGAATACAGACACTCTGAAATGTTCGTATTGAAGCTCTTGGTGCGAATGCTAAATAGTACAGCATGATAATTCCAGTTTTATGGCAGAGGGAATTGCTTCATGGTGCTCTTTTCTGACAGACAGTGCCCAACTGACACTACTAAACTACACAGTCGATAAGATCAATATCGAACAACATGAATGCACAAAATTAAAAATTAAAAATGGCAAACATTTTTCTATAGCATCCTGTA
>JBBBDQ010000283.1:1980000-2050000 GCA_037127315.1 Ascarosepion bandense
GATCACACACACACACACATACACACACACACACATATAATGGCGGATCGCACACACACACACACACACACACACACACATATATATATATATATATAATGGCGGCTCGCACACACACATACACATATATACATATATACATATATATGAGAGAGAGAAGTAAATAGAGATATAGAGTGAAATATTGATGGATACAGATATACTTATGCAGCAAGAATTCATTCAAATATGCTTTATACAATTCGACCAACTGGTCTGTCTTTCCAATTTTTATTATATTTTGCAAGCTGCGTACATGTTGCCCTATTATGTTCAAATCTAAGTTTATGAAATTAACCAAAACCTTTATTCATTATAATCGATACCATTAATGTTGTCGATTATGAAGAGCGATGGTCGAAAGTACTCCAATAAACATGATGAACTTTGAACAGGTTCTTTTTAAATTTGATTAGCTCACTCAAAGACTGGAAAAAATGTAATAAAAATTGAATAAACTTGACTTGTCGTTCAAATTCGTTAGAACCTGTTTATATATATATATATATATATATATATATATATATGTATGTGTGTGTGTGCGTGTGTGTGCGCGCGCGCTTATATTTAAGATATTACTAAAACATATCTGTAAAAGGACATATATATATAACATATGAATAAAATATACACATACACACACGCACACGCACACACACACATATATACGTGTGTGGGGGGTGGGTGGGTGTATAAAATATCGTGCATTTAGTGCTGGTAATGATAAAATAGTGCTCGGTGTATAATAACAGAGCTACTATTTATATTAAAAATAAAAATAAATTTTTCCCTCAACGGTAGCACTGTTTCATGCACGTCGCAGTCGTCAGGTGTTAAGTTTTCAGTTAGCACCTGACGATTGTATCGTACATGAAACTTGCCGCTGTGCTGCTACTAGTCAGGAACAAAATATATTTATTTATTATATATATATATATATATATATATATGTGTGTGTGTGTGTGTGCGTGTGTGTGTGTGTGTGTGTGTGTATATATATATATATATATATATTGTGTGTGTGTAGTAATTTTCAATGTACTTATTATAAATTTATATCTTATTGGCTCTTACTAGCTCGAAGTCATTGTGGTTGAGGGGTTGAGCGTCCTGGATTTGTTCAAACTTGTTCATGCTAGATAATGCGGTTTCTTCCAGAAACTGTAACTAAGGCTCACTCAGTATAGCTGCAGTATAAACCGCAGTTAGGCTCTGTGGGTGTTGAACAAGCAAGTTTGCCTGAGCAGGCGTCTACAATGGGGATTAGCTAACCGCCCGGTAGACGGGTATCCTCGAATACGAGTGGCCAGCCATTATATCTTACTCCTATGAACGTTATTTTCATTCGACACATGTGTTTGTGTTGGTTCCCCAGTTCTTTCATTTCATATATATATAAAATTCATCGAACCTTCAGGACAGTAGACGAAAATAAATAAACACACAGACGCGCGCGGTTTACGGTCGCATCACATTGCTACCCCGTTTCCAGTACGATCAATGAAGTTAAACAACGTCGATCCTGATCAGTTCTTAGGTGGGTGGCCGCTTGGGAATACCAGGTATTGTAATCTTTGTTGTGCAGCTGGTGTAATGGCTAATCTCTCGGAAGAGTAGAGTTCTAATTCCATTTGGATTTTTTACATTTAAGTACGCGCAAATTATACTAATGGCAAGGTATAAAACTACATCTTTTTCCTCCAGCTGGGTTAATTAGTAAAATTTGTATCACTAAAACCATTATTTTATTTATAAATATATATTAGTCATCCACATACAAGCTTGTTTCGCTCATCAATATGGCTAGACATCCACTTGCTTCTGGCCGGGATCGAAACTCGACCGATTCAGTGTTAGTCTATATATATATATATATATATATATATATATATATATATATAGAGAGAGAGAGAGAGAGAGAGAGAGAGACTATTCTTACAATTTGAAACATTTTTTGACGTTAAATGACCTGCATAGGGTTGATAAACTGTAAGAAATAAATGAATAATAAAAAACAAACACGTGCGTTCTATTTTGCATCAAATTGAAGTTCTGGCGTTGTGGTGCAGTGGATATCGACTCGGAACAACAAATCGGGGGAGCCGAGTTCTAACTCCAGTTGAATTCCTTGCATTCACTTACGCACAAATACCCTTGGGAAAGGTATTAATCCGTCTCTTCCCTCCATTTATGGGTTAAATAATAGACTGGCAACCAGTCTACCGCAGAAAGTAACGCAAACTACTGCGGGATAATCTTCTGCCCTGTCAGTCATGTCTCTTTCAAGACATGATCGCCCAAATATGTATCAGGAATGGCGCTTAACTAACTGACTGACCCACCACAAGTTGCTTTTTGGTTACGGCATGTTTATAGATGAAATAATTTTCTCTGCGGTACGATTATTTTGCTTCACTTAAACTTAAATTGGAGTAGAAAGATCTATCTATCGCCCGGTTCACACTCCACCCATGTCTATTGAACAGGTTAAGAGGCTCATCCCTTGTTCCCTGTTTAGGATATGGTTTCCGGCTTTCTCTTTTCCAATCTTCTCACCTTGTTTTTTTTTTTCAATTGGAGTAGATAGATCTATCTATCGCCCGGTTCACACTCCACCCATGTCTATTGAACAGGTTAAGAGGCTCATCCCTTGTTCCCTGTTTAGGATATGGTTTCCGGCTTTCTCTTTTCCGATCTTTTCACTATTACGTAGCCCCGTGCACATCAGTGGCATTACCGCCTTGCTCGGGGTGATATGATTTTAAAAAAATAAAAAAATAAAAAAAATAAAAATGAGTGTTTATTTGAACCGGCGCGTTTATTTTATAAATTGAAAAACTAACACAGGCATATTGTATTTGATACGGAAGAGTGCACACATAAACACCTTTCTCTTTGAATTTGTTTTTCTTTTTCTTTCTCCTTTTCGAGGTTTTACCTCTTTCTTTCTCTTTCCAACATCACCTTCTTTTTTCTATAAGTATTCGCTCAGACGTATGTGCCATTTCATACATAGACGGAGTGAGGATGGGAAACAGAATGAACGAAGTAAACTGAAAGAGGAGGAGGATAAGAGAGAGAGAGAGAGATAGAGAGAAAGGTGGGGAGTGGGGATGGAATACTACTTGAGCTGACATAAACATGTGCACGTGTAACCGCGCGTGTACAAGCTTTTGTTTACCGACCTGGTTTATTCTCGAAAATGTTTTTACACATGATGCTCTAAATTCGAAATAAACTACACACTTTCATTGCATGCATTAAGCGTGCGCCCGCGCATGTGCGTGCAGGTCCAAGTCGACATATAAAACTAAAAGCCAACAAACATACATTGATATGCGCGCAAAATTACACACACACACACACACACACACACACATATATATATATATATATATATATATATATATATATATATATATATATATATATATATATATATATATATATGAGAAGACATTGCAGTCAACACCCAGAGGGTGTTTCAGGGTGTTGACTTAAATGTTCACTTTTATATTTACATAATCTCTACTCTTGGTATGGGTACTTCAACCCATAAATATACAATTCTTTAAAACTATATTTCATCACACACAAACATATGTCTGCTTTGTTCTACCGAACGCCCATAACCCAGAGGTAGAATCGCCGACTGACGCCAATTCGGTCGGGTTTCAATCCTGAGTTAAAAGCAATCGGAGTCTAACCGTGCTGATGAGCTGTGATACAGCGAAACAGATTTGTCTGCGGATGACTATATATATATATATATATATATATATATATACATATATGTGTGTGTGTGTGTGTGCGTGTGTGTGTGTTTATTTGAATATAACACAAAATTTTTATGTATTTCTTATTAAATAATTTTTATTGCATTTTTTCGAGTGATTACAAAAAAGACTATTAAAAAATCATCAAAATTTGTTTGTCATATTCAACAATGATACATATATACATATGTGTGTGTGCGCGTGTGTGTTAGAATATGATTAAAATGTTTACAGTAGCATAAAGTAGCATAAAATGTTTACAGTAGCATAAAGTTTACAGTAGCAAATAACTGGTATTCTTAAAAATTAAATAAATCAATCAAATGCCTTATGCGTTCATCTCTTTTTCGATCCATGAGTGACTAGCCAGTAGGTTCCCGCAGTAGGTTCCCATTTCAAACCAGGGCCAAAGAACTCAAACTGTCATGCTATTTGTTATATACATACCTATGAACATTAATGGGTATGTCCAAATTCTCATATTTTGAGGTGTGTGTCTAGCAGTTCATCACCAGCAGTGGTTATCTACTTCACCCAAATGGCGAGTATTGTATTTTGTTGATGCTATAACGATTACTATTTCATTTTCAAACCTCCATTTTGGTTATTTCTCATTCAGTAACCCTTTTAGGCTACAACAATATGGGTGAATTTATAATGATTTTAGAATTTGAGTCGTGGGTCATAATATTGATATCCAATTTATAGAGTTATCTAGAATATATTATTTTGTGTATGTTATACTAGCAGTATAGCCCGGCGTTGCTCGGGTGTAATGAAAGTTTTAAAATTAATCCATGGTCCTGGAGCTCAGACTCTTTGGACGTTGGCACGAAAGACTAAAAAGCAATAGTTGTTTCCAGTTAAAGCGAAACCGGAGACTGAAAGAAAAATGAATGGATGTAAGTCAAATTTTGATTTCCTGGTATTGATATCAAATAAGTTTTTTTTCGTTGTAAACTGAATTTTGAAGGCTAAATAAGTCCTCTGAGTAAATGGTATCATGGCTGAGACTAAGAACTACAATTATACCTACTTAGAGCCAAACCCGAAGCAAAAACTAAAATAAAAGGGCTGAAAAAAACCCCAAAAAAGCAGACATACTGGCAAATAAACATACACGCACACAAACATTTTGCCTTATATATATATATATATATTATCGATTTCCTGCACTGTTGTAAGAACTGCAACCTAGAAACTTCTGAATATCGTTTCTTATGTCTTTGTCTATAAGTGTATCAAATTTGATTAAAACCGGACCACTCCTTCTATAACCCGATTTTTTCGATTATCGATTTTCGATATTTATCGGGGGTACCTCGACACAAAACCTAGCTAAGAACACTCGCAGACGCTTATAGTACAACTGTGTAAATTTTCAAGAAAATCGTTTCAGCCGATTTGGAGTCTATAGGTAACGGATACACACACACATACAGACACACACACACACAAAGTTCCATTTATAAATAAGTTTAGATACGTATCAATGAATATTAATGTGTATTTCCCAATTGTGATAAATATGTTAGACACTATTGTGAGGTGGGGGGATATTACTGTTTTGAAGTTCACCGCTAACAGTGGTTATCTACTTCACGCAGTATTGTATTTTGTTGATGTTATAAAGATTACCTTTTCATTTTCCAACCCCCGTTTTGTTATTTCTCAGACAGTAATCTTTTTAGGTTATAACATTATCCAAACTATAGCTGGAGAGAGAAGAAATGGATTCGTACCTTTCACAAGCATATTTGCGCGTAAATGAATGCAACGAATTCAAATGAAATTCAAACTCAACTCTTCTATTTCTCATTCACATCCGATAATGTTATCCCGCAACGCAGTTCTTACATATATATTTAAATAATAATAATAATAATAATAATAATAATAATAATTGAATTGTTGAAGATGTTATGGAATATGTCCGTTGGAGTAATTCCTCTGACAAGGTGCGCACTTGGAACAACACCCAGAAAGTTGAAAGAACACTTTGGGAAAATTGGAATTGAGACCAAGAGTGTAGTACGCCAGAAAACTGTTATGATTTATTCTGCGTGGCTTCTCTGAAAAGTTATTGATGACACCATGCCTCAAGAACAGAATTTCCAATGACTACATCAATGTAATAATGGGTGAGCATCTTGGCCGTGTGTCGAAAGGCTTGATTTTAACCTTGAATATTTAACCAAACAAGGCGACAAGGAAGTGACATCTAGATTCTCGGAAACACTCTTAGTCGAAAGCAGTATGATCGGATTGAGTTACCCGACCTGGGTGTATTTCCAACTCATCTCCAACTGCAATGTCATGAGCTGCTTTTATCAAAAACTGTCACCAGATCACACACATTTGTCTGTGATGCATGTAGTCTGGTGAACCCTTGGGCGTCTGTTTTCTTATTCAATAATAATTATAATAACCTATATATATATATATATATATATATATATATATATATATATATATTTAATCATTTCACCCCGAGTAAGGCGGAAACGCCACTGATGTGCAGGGGGTTACATAAATGTAACAAGATTAATTAGAAAAGAGTAAGGAGTACAAACTAGTTAGAAAGGAACAATAGAAAGCTGAGAAAGCAGGTGCGATGACAGATACATAGGTGGAGAAAGGGAAGGTTATACAGGGGAGGGGAGAGAGCTAGAGGCCAGTGGTTAATAGATGAGTATTGACTTTGCATTTAAATTTCTGGGGGTTGTAGCCGTCAGGAAAGCAAGAATACCGGAGCGAGTTCCACATATGCGCAGCAGTTTTTCTTTTAAGCATCTTTCATTGAATACAACCGACAAGGATAAAGAATTTAAAAATTGTCCATAGTTATTTATTGTTCCAAGCTCTTTCGGACAGTGTTTTAGCCGTTGTCAAGGGTATTATATTAGATATATCCATTCTTCGTCCTTTGTACTACATAGTAGTTTTCACTGTATGAAGTCGTCACGTGCCATTCGCGGCTGGGTTTGAAGTGAAGATCACTTCTATTTTTAGAAAACACTTAACACGCCATGCCCACGACGGAACAGTATCAGATTAATAGCTGGGGAACGACACTTAATCAATAGGGTTCTATAATAATGTTTCGATGGTTGTGTGATTTAAATAGGATTTTTGTGTTATTAACTATAATTTTCTCTAGTTGTTCTGTTAAATTATGGGTTAATAAATGCATTTTAGTAGCACTTTGATTCGACAAGTAACATGTAAGGCGACTCTTTAATGAGGTGGTAGTATGTCCGATATAGGTAACTGATTTGTGAAAAGAAATGCACTCTTGTACTAAGCATGGAAATTAGTACACTATATTGGTCATAGCTAGTTTATATTTGGTGTGGTTATTTTGGTTAGAATTTTGGTTAGTAACGACGAGGTTATCGGTCTTCCATTTTCAGTAATATATAAACTTTATACGTTTTTCAGGGTTTATATTAGAAATATGGTGTTTAATATGAAGAATACATATATCTAATACAAGACACTTGAGAATGGTTAAAGGACTGGCCAAAATATCTCAGAACATTAAAATATAAGAACCATTTTTATATTCTTTAACTCCTGTAAAACGGGAAAATATTTGAATGGTGGAAAAACTCAATAAAAGATTGATGAAATCATCTTTGTCATCAGTATTCAATGAAAGCTATACATACATACATACATACATATATATATATATATATATATATATATATATATATATATAGAGAGAGAGAGAGAGAGAGAGAGAGGAGAGAGAAATGCATAGAAAGATATAGTGTAACAAAGAGAAGACTTATTATAGAGGTCTTAATTCTCATACTAAAAACGTTTCAAGCGTTGTAATCTCTAACCTTCTTCAGTTGTCTGTCATACTCGATAATCTTCTTAAAACTTTATATTGAACTCTTTAATCGTTCCAAGAGAGCTTATTTTTTTTCCCTACCAAGAGACTCGTGATCTATCGGAAGAAAATGTTAGTTTAAACATATCTCGTTCTCTAGCAGTTGTGAGATCAATCACCGTGTCTGGTACGGCTAAAAAAAAATCACATAATTTTCTTCCCAGCAAATAGTGAGTTTAATCTTAACGGCTGTGAATGCTGGACAATATCATTGAAAATGAGGAAAAAACTGGAAGCGGCCGAAATGTGGTTCTACAGAAGGGTGCTACGGATATCGTGGACTGAGCATACAAGCAACGACGAAGTGTTAGAAAGAATGGCAACAAAAAGGAAATTGATGCTGAGCATCAGGAAGAGACAACTGAAGTTCCTGGGACATGCAATGAGGAAGGAGAGCCTGGAGAACCTGATACTGACTGGTCAGATAGAAGGAAGGAGAGACAGAGGAAGGCAGCGGATAACATATTTGAAGGGTCTGATCAGGTGGATGACGGAACGGGGGTTGCCAGGAGCAACAGGAGCAAACATACTAAGAGCCACAAGGGATAGGGAGACGTGGAGATCCATGATCGCCTACGTGCTGAAGGGACAGGGCACATAGAAGAAGAAGTGCCGAGAACACAAATACCCTTCCTTGTTTGGTGGAAGAGACGATCAAACAATACAAAGGTGAATAGATCTCGTGAATGTTAACTGATATACAATCTCCCCTAAACATAAGAAGTGCAATAAAAACAATCTATACTCGCTCAACTTGAATTGAATAAAGATTCGAGTTACAAAATCTTAACAAAAGTTACCGAGTACAACGAAAGATTCATGAAAATGTGCCGATGGTAAACGACCGAGATGTTCAGATAAAAACAACCAAGACATGCCTATAATATATGTACGACATATAATAATATTTCATCTAAGGGCAATTTCCTGTAAGAAATGGTCTTCAGTAACCCAGCATTAGCTCAAAATGTCCTCGAAGAATTCCAAAACTTCAGAAGTCTATTCTACCAGAACAGACTTATGTATTTTTGGCAACCACGCGTAGTTTCTAATAATTCTTATTCAGTCAGTTGAGTGCTATACGCGATAGACGCTTGGGCGATCATGTCTCGAAAGAAACATGACTGACTGGGCAGAAGATTATCCCGCAGTAGGTTGCCATTGCTTTCTGCGGTAGACTGGTTGCCGACCAAGGCTATAGAACCCAATCTGTCCTGTTATTTAACCCATAACTGGAAGGAATAAACGGATTAATACCTTTCCCAAGGGTATTTGCGCGTAAGTGAATGCAATGAATTCAGATGGAATTCGAACTCGGCTCCCCGATTTCTCGTTCCGAGCCGATATCCAATGCACCACAACGCACATCCTCGTAATTCTTATTACGATTAACAAAAATATTTTTGCGCCAACCTAATAAATATATATATATATATATACACTAATTTGTAAGAGGTCAGATTTAAATTAAATTAGACCAGTACTAGTAAACAGTTGTATTAGAAAGTGACCAGTACATGTTTGAAAAGAAATGAAAAGTCAACATGTAGAACTTTTAAAACAATTCAAGATTCATCATGTAGAGCTTTTAAATTTAATCATCTGGCAAAACCGTAAAAGTCGAAACAATGCTAGCGTAACCGGCTATCTTTCCTACCTGGTTTGTTTGGAAATTCAAATTGAATAATGGATAAGACTCTAATATAACTTAACCCCTAATATATATACTAGCAGTATAGCCCGCGTTGCTCAGGTGTAATGAAAGCTTGAAAACTAATCCATGGTCCTGGAGCTCAGACTCTTTGGACGTTGGCACGAAAGACTAAAGAGCAATAGTTGTTTCCAGTTAAAGCGAAACCGTAGACTGAAAGAAAAATGAATGAATGTAAGTGAAATTTTGATTTCCTGGTATCGATATCAAATAAGTTTTTCGTCGTAAACTGAATTTTGAAGGCTAAATAAGTCCTCTGAGAAAATGGTATCATGGCTGAGACTAAGAACTACAATTATACCTACTTAAAGCCAAACCTGAAGCAAAAACTAAAATAAAAGGGCTGAAAAAATACAGACATGCAGGCAGATACACAGACACACATACAAACATTTATATATATATATATATATATATATATATATATATATATATATATCGATAATATATATATATATACATATATATATATATCGATAATATGTATATATATATATATATATATATATATATATATTATCGATTTTATGCACTATTGTAAGAAATGCAACCTTGAAACTTATGAATATCGTTTCTTATGTCTTTGTCTGTGAGTGCATCAAATTTGATTAAAATCAGACCACTCTTTCTATAACCCGATATTTTCGATTATTGATTTTCGATATTTATCAGGGGTACCTCGACACAAAACCTAGCTAAGAACACTCACAGACGCTTATAGTACAACTGTGTAAATTTTCAAGAAAATCGGTTCAGCCGTTTCGGAGTCTATAGGTAACGGACACACACACACACACACACACACACACACACACACACGGACACACACACAAAGTTCCATTTATAAATAAGTTTATATATATATATATATATATATATGATAGTGTAAAGTAAAAGAAGAAAATAGGAAGCGTATCTCAATCTAGCATGTTTTAATTTTAATAAAGTTTCTTCAGAGATCGAGAGAAAATGAAAATGATTTAATCAGAAACGATCGTTTCCTTCACACGCCTACACATATACACATATGCTAACTAATCTTATCGTCCAACACACACTTAGACAAGTGCTTCTACGTAAACACACACATGCACCATAACATACTTTACCGTCACAAACATTTTTCACACATATATTTAAAAATTTCGTTTTGCTTTAATATACATATCACGTATATTAATACGCACGCACACATATGCACTTATATTAACCATCGTTACCGCCTGACATATACAGCAAAACTCAGAAGCCTTTCTATACAAACATATGCATACACTATTAAACAGTTTACTTTCCAAAATATTTTACGCACATGTATTAGGATAAGACCCTAATATAACTTGGAGTATAGTAAAAAAAAAAATTTAAAAAATTAAAATTAAAAAAAAAAATTAAAAAAAAAGACCAACTATGCAACGGCGGTATTGTCTGCAGATTGTGCTAGGAAGAAAAATTAGCCATCATATTGTTTCCAGAATAAAATAACAAATTACTGAATGAAAGATTAGAAATAGTGTCCAGATGTAATCACACCTATAAATACATATGTTTTCAGTGCTTTTCAGATCCTTATGTAACACCTCCCTGGTTTTGAAAATGTTCAGTTGTTTAAGAATTCCATTTGCGCGTCCGTAAAAAAATTCCCGTTTGTACGTTTGAAAAACGGAATATCAGTTATTATGAATCACCTGAAGATACCGAAAGGTTGAAACCTAAGTTAAGGAAATAACTCATTTCTAAATGAAAAATATTCAAAAGTTCTGCAATATAAATGCATTGAACATTTTTTGATACAGCTGAGTACTGGCCTAATTTAATTATGAACAAGAACAAAAACTAACTAATTATATATATATATATATATATATATATACAGTTATCCGCAGACAGATTTGTTTCGCTGTATCACAGGTCATCAGTACGGTTAGACTCCGATTGCTTTTTAACCCAGGATTGAAACTCGACCGAATTGGCGTCAGTCGGCGATTCTACCTCTGAGCTACGGGCGCTCGGTAGAATGAGGCAAACTTTTTAGCTATATATATATATATATATATATATATATATATATATATATATATATATATATATATATATATATATATATATATATATATATATATATATAACACAGACTTAAATTTAAAGTTTAGTGCATCTGTATCAGCGTTTTCGATGTAAAACTGCAACCAACATTTGTTGTATCTTTCTCCGACCACACCTATCCTTATCTAACTATATAAAGAAGACTCTATTGTTATAACCATTATTAGTCTCAAGAAAATCCTTCTCAGAACAAAACGCGCCACTAAAGTGAGTTTTTTTTTGTTAATTTTATTCATTCGTTTGTCCATTCTTCTACTTTTGTGTAGCATATCCCTACAGGACGTAGGCGATCGTGGATTTCCATAAATTATATCATTTTAATAATTACAAAAAAAAAAAAATAGAAAATCTACTCAAATATGGGTATCCATTAAAAATAATGTTTAAAAAATAAAATTAAAATTATGTCGGATTTAATCCATTTCGTAATGGATTTCGTATAATTTTCGTAAATAAATTGTCTTTGTTTTATATTAGGATACGAAACAAAGTAGATGCGTATATTTCGAGAATCAGGAAAGATGTGTGCTCAAAAGCACGACGCGGCTTTGTTTGATCGGGAGGTCCTACGTGGTTGAGCAGTCTAAGACACGTCAGATTTGATGACGGTATACCCTATGGCTCGCAGGTTCGAATCCTGCAGGGGGACACATTTTTCTCGCAAGATTCCTCGATTATTCAGGCCAGTAGTTGGAAATAAATATGCTGCTTAATAATAATAATAAAAAAAACAAAACAAAGAATCTACACAAACATGGGTTTATATATATGTGTGTGCGTGGGCGCGAAAGATTCATAGGCTTCTTTTCTCATTTTTTACGATAAATTATTCGGAATTTGATGTAGTGTATTAGTGCATTATGTCAGTAAAACGTTTTTTAACACATGTATCGATAATAGAGGGAAATTATACTGTCATTAATAGTTATATTTTAATCTATTTTCATTATTCTATTTATGTTTATTATTTATTTTAATATTATATTTAATATTTATTATCAACATTTCTTATTTCCATTTATTCAACAGTAATAACCTTTGCATTAATATTCAAATTCCATTGGAAAATAAAATCGGCAGTAAATTCTATCATAACAACAGAAATTGAACCGTTTTTTTAAAACCGACCATTTATGTTCTAAAGATCACTAAGGCCTTCAAAAATTCATTTTACAAATTAAACAGATATTAATTAAAAAAAAAAAAGAATGACGAAATTCAAAAAGTACTCCCAAAATTTAAAAAAACAATTGATTGTGTTTTTGTTTTATTTTTTTTTTTCCGCCCAGAAAAATATTAGATTAGAAAAATATCTTCAAGATATTTTTCTAATCAGGGTTGACATACTTCGTTCCACTTTTTACGCATCAGTCAAAAATAGAAAGAAATTGTTATATCTGCTCTTCAGTATAGCAACGAATGCTGAACAAAGATGAGGGAAAAACTTGAAACAACCAAAATATGGTTCTACAGAAGGATGCTGAGGATACAATGGACCGAACATGTAAGCAACGACGAGGTTTGGGAACAAAAAGGAAATTTATACTTAACATCAGGAAAAAAACAGCTGAAGTTTCTCGGACATATAATGAGGAAGGAGGGCCTAGGGGGAAAGCAACGCATCACATACTTGATTGGCTTGAGCAAATGGATGGCAGAGTAGAGTTTGGAAAGGGTAACAAAAGAAAATGTGTTAAGAGCTGCATGGGATACAGAGATATGGAAGGCCATGATCGTCTACGTCCTGAAGGGACACGGTGCATAGAAGATGAAAAAGGATCAGCCCCTTGTTTCCTGTTTAGGATGTGGTTTCCGGTTTTCTCTTTTCCAATCTTCTCACTTTTTTTTTTCAATTGGAGTAGATAGACTAAACTATCGCCCGGTTCACACTCCACCCACGTCTATTGAACAGGTAAAGACGCTCATGCCTTGTTTCCTGTTTAGGATGCGGTTTCCGGTTTTCTCTTTTCCAATCTTCTCACTTTTTTTTTTCAATTGGAGTAGATAGACTAAACTATCGCTCGGTTCACACTCCACCCTCGTCTATTGAACAGGTGAAGAGGCTCATCCGTTGTTTCCTGTTTAGGATGCGGTTTCCGGTTTTCTCTTTTCCAATCTTCTCACTTTTTTTTTCAATTGGAGTAGATAGACTAAACTATCGCCCGGTTCACACCTCACCCACGTCTATTGAACAGGTGAAGACGCTCATGCCTTGTTTCCTGTTTAGGATGCGGTTTCCGGTTTTCTCTTTTCCAATCTTCTCACTTTTTTTTTTCAATTGGAGTAGATAGACTAAACTATCGCTCAGTTCACACTCCACCCACGTCTATTGAACAGGTGAAGAGGCTCATCCCTTGTTTCCTGTTTAGGATGCGGTTTCCGGTTTTCTCTTTTCCAATCTTTTCACTCCTATGTAGCCCCCTGCACATCAGTGGCGCTACCGCCTTGCTCGGGGTGATATGATTAAAAAAAAAAATTTACAAGATCGGGCGCTCAAAAGAAGATTTCACCACCGGGTGTGATTAAAATCACAGGAGAACTTTTAATCAACAACAGCAATTTGAGCGTTAAAGCTATTCAAACGGACCCGCGGAATAATGGAAGGGATGTAAACGTCTTAACACTTTGGGAAACATTTAACAAATATTCATTGACATTTACTGGAAAAATTGAAGAGAAATCATGAAAAAGAATCCTAGTTTAGCATAGGCTATTTTTTCAGTCAAGCCTTTATTGAAACACGGCGAAACGAAAATTTAATTTTCAGAACAAAAATAACACGTTTAGAGGAAAAAAAAAAGAACGCGGCAATTTTACTCTTATAGTAATTCCTTCTGATGTTTGTTGTGATGCAGTGGATATCGGCTCGGAACGAGAAATCGGAGAGCCGAGTTCGAATTCCAGTTAAATTCGCTTATGCGCAAATACCCTTTGGGAAAGATATTAATCCGTCATTTCTCGCTCCAGCTATGGGTTAAATAGCAGGATAGATTGGGTTCTGTAGCTATCCATGGCAACCAGTCTACCACAGAAAGTAATGACAACCTATTGCGAGAAAATCTTCTTCCCAGTCATTCATGTCTCTTTCGAGAACTGATCGCCCAAGCGTGTATCACGTATGGCCCTTAAATGAGTGATTCATAAATATGAAACATGAGTTGCATCCCCTGGATTGTTATGTTATGTTAAAGGAAGGAAGTAGCATTCCCATAATGCATTAAAAAGACAGTTATGGCGGGAAAATACAAATTCTCTCTCACTCTCTCTGTCTTTGATTCGCAAATTTCGTTGAACCAGAAAGATGTTATTTCTTAAATGAGTTTGCAAGAAAAATGTCTCTTCATACAGAGAAGCCTTCAATCTTTTGTTTGTATTTATATTTACAAGTCAATATATATGTTCTGTATGAATCAGTTATGTAAGCAATTGTATGTTCAATCGAAAATCGTTCTTTTAATAAATATGTTATATCTTGCTGCATGCACACCAAAAAACACTTTATATTTTGTTTCATGTTTTCATGTAATATTCCGCACGAATAGTAATTTAACAATGTTTTGGACGGATGGTATAAACCCAGATAAAAACAACACAACCAAGAACAAGGCAACGTATTATTCGCAGACCCACAACATATTTTCAATATCTTGTATTGTAATATAACAATCTGGCCCCACCCGAGGAAATGATGCAAGCGATGGTGTTTCCCGTCGGTGAAGGGGGCGGCGAAGCGACAAGACAGGTGTTTGTGAAATACATCCTGTCGAGGCCGGAGCGGATGTCGTTTTGACCTTATTTCCGACAGCGGCGGAAATGGCTACAGAGGCAAACAGATCAGGTGTCTCTTAGAATTACGTGGGCGTTGCGTGAGCGAGGCAAAACCGGAAGGAAAGTCCCGGTTCTAGAAGACTATATAAAGACCTCGACACACGGATTCGCCAGCAGAGAACGGCCAGTGGAAGCAGAGAAACACCACGGCAAGAATACACTCCCGTCAACCCATTCTATGTGCCTCTCACCCTTCCGTTCTCTATTCCACACGGTTCGTCGTTATTAATAAAAATATAACCTTATATTTTTATATATGCGTGTTTGTTGTTTTGTCGTCGTACGGCGATATATAACAGTATGGCTGCTTATTCATAAAATTATCTTTATTTCTTTTTGACTTAATCTTAAATTATTTGCCATAATTTTACTGTATTTAGTAATACGTGTTATTGAAATATACGAGAAAATTTTTTAGCGCCTGTTTCAAGGTGTCCATATAATCGAGGTAGGACTGTGTATTTCTTATTTCTGGACATCAAGTAGCATGTAATCTCGTATTATTTGTCTCATGTGTGACGTAAAGAAGAGATTGACACTTGGTATATAATCCAGTTTCCTCTACAGATTTCATTAAGAATTCGCTATGGTAGACCAATTATCTTTCAAAATTAAGTCTCTATCCAATCAACCAGCTATTCTTTCTTTCTTTCTTTCTTTCTTTCTTTCTAATTTAAATCTGACCTATAACTACTTAGTATTTTTCTTTTTACCTTGTATTAAAAATAAATTGTCATGATGAAACTTTTTTCGTTATGATCATTTTTGTGAATTTTTTCCGTTATAAATCTTTTCTTATTTTTGTATAATATTTTTTCTTGTGAATCTTTAATTATTAATTTTTAACCTTTTCAAAGTTTTTGTGATCGCTTAGTATTTGTGACCGTAACTATATTATATAGACCCTTTTTCTTTGTTTATAGTTACCATTTTTTATTTGTATCTCTTCTTTAGTTTTATTATTTTTAGTTTTGTGTTATTATCGTGAATTTAGTATGGTGTGCATATATGACCCGTTATAATTATATGCCTGTCTGTGTTTATTTGGAGTTTGCTTATATCTATTCTCCTGTTTTGTATTTGCGTATAATTTTTCCTTTAAGATTTTTTTCATCTATGTGATTTAGTGTATGTTTTCTTTATTTTTGTGACACTTCCTGTTTCTTTTGTTACAATGTTTAATTGTAAAGCCCTCTACCTTTCACATAACTTTATTTTCTCTCTGTGCAAATTTTTTTACTTGAATATTCCGAGTTAAATGTAACAATTGATTTTTCGGCTTTGACAAAGAAGTCTGTAATTTTTACAACTGCCGAAATAAATTCTGGATTTACAACTGTTTAATTATGGGTCGAGTTTTCTTCTCTTTAATTTATATTGATCTTCATAATATCTATTGAGCTCTCTATTTTTATCTGTTTAATATTTTATATTACGTAGATATTTGGGGTGGGGATTATCCTCTCCTTTTTTAAGCGTTTGTCATTTATATATATATATATATATATTAGCAAGAACAAGAATAGATGGAGTAAAGATCTACAGTTCGTAGCATTTACTTTATAAAAGTGCTCAGTACAAAGTAGAGCAATATTATTATTGCAATATTTTTAATATAAGTAGTTATAATAAAATATTTTACTGCGCTACAAAAAAACTATCATGTTTCAGCACTATTAATTGGACTTCGTCAAGCTATGGTTGGACACTGATAATAGAAATGCTTTTTATGGAAATTTTAAAACAAAAACAAAGATTTTAAATTCCCATAAAAATCATTCCTATCACCAGTAAACGACCATCGACTGACGAAGTACAATTAATAGTTCTGAAAAATTATATCTTTTGAGTAGCGATGGAAAATATTTTATTATAACTTCTTATAATAAAAATACTACAATAATATATATATATATATATATATATATATATATATATATATATATATATATATATTATGCTTTGGAATATGTATAAACTACAATCTACTACAAAATTGTACATTTTGTTTCGACATTGAAAGAACAATGTCTGATCAGGTAGTTAATAATGATGGCAATAAATTTTTTTTTAATTTTTTAAAAGACTTTTAAAAAATAACGTTTATTACCATCATTATTAACTACCTGATGAGACATTGTTCTTTCAATGTCGAAACAAAATGTACAATATTGAAGTAGAGTGTAGTTTGCACATTTTCTAAAGTATAATTTATAATAAATATTAATTGCTCTATTTTTATATTAATCACTGTTTTAAATTAATATTTTGAACTTTGTAAATATTTTCTTCGTTCCTTATTCATTTATACATATATATATATATATATATATATATATATATATATATATAGCCCTAGCAAACTAGCTCTGATGAGTGAGAACATCATAACGGTGTCCTCACGAAAGTCGGCATGAACCGGCTCTGTTAAGTGACAATCTCTTATCACTGTTCTATCTCCACCTTGATATCGAGTACTTTACGAGAAAACTCTGATTGTCAAAATACATTTTATCAGTAAAACCAGTGAAAAAACAACAATATTGGCTCTAAACAGCATCACAATTAAACACTATATGTACATATATATATGTGTGTGTGTTCTGTGAATAATATGAATTAACTATGTAAACAGTTTTATGTTCAATCAAAATAAATAATTTAATAAATATTTTATAACTTGTTTCATACGCACCATAAAACTGCTCATATTTTTTCATATGATATTGCAGATGAATAAAGTACACATGTTGTAGACGGATGATATAATCCTAGATGAAAAGTAATGCACCCAAGAAGAAGACCTCGTATCACTCGCACTTCCACAATACCCATTTGCGCCGCCTCGCGTTACCTCAGTAAATATAAAAAATTATTCGAGATAAACGAATTTTGAAAGTTAGAATACACAAAACGCTGCTAATTTAAAATTTAAAGTTTTCGGCGTTGAAAACTTTAACGCGACGCAATATTTTTGTAACTAAAAAGAAATATGAGGCGAATAAGTATGTAAACACAGGTCAGATGGCGGAAACACTAAAATCCTCGATATAATTTCAGAGGTGGGGGATAACAGAATCAAGCAAGTACAAGAATTTAAGTACCTAGGAAGTGTTCTAACAGGAGATGGAAAGTGCGACACGGAGATCCGAAGGCGAATTAGCATGGCAAAGGACGCGTTCCAGAAGATGAGCAAAATACTAACACACAGGAAAATCTCAATAGAAACGAAGAAAAGAGTGCTAGACTGCTACGTGATGTCAGTTCTTCAATACGGCAGTGAATGCTGGACAATATCATCGAAAATGAGGACAAAACTGGAAGCGGCCGAAATGTGGTTCTACAGAAGGATGCTACGGATATCGTGGACTGAGCATACAAGCAACCACGAGGTGTTAGAAAGAATGGCAACAAAAAGGAAATTGATGCTGAGCATCAGGAAGAGGCAACTGAAGTTCCTGGGACATGCAATGAGGAAGGAGAGCCTGGAGAACCTGATACTGACTGGTCAGATAGAAGGAAGGAGAGACAGAGGAAGGCAGCGTATAACATATTTGCAGGGCCTGATCAGGTGGATGACGGAACGGGGGTTGCCAGGAGCAACAGGAGCAAACATACTAAGAGCCACAAGGGATAGGGAGGCGTGATATGATCGCCTACGTGCTGAAGGGACAGGGCACATAGAAGAAGAAGAAGGGGAGAAAAGTGTAATAAAAAGAAAATAAAGATCTTATTTTAAGATAAAATTCTACTCCATCAGCTTCTTTTCTAGCACTTCCTGCCTGTGGAATTCCCTTCCATTTACTTGCTTTCTCGACAGCTATAATCTCCAAGAATTTAAATGTAAAGTCTATAGTCATCTCCTATCTCACTAACCTGCATCCTCTCTTTCATGCTCCCTTCTCCGTCCACTCCACTCTTATCAGTATTCTCATCCTTCTCTTACCCACTTTCTGACACCCCCTATAACCTGTTACTCTTTCTCATGACTTTCCTCCTATGTAAAAACAGTGTCAGTAAAATGCCTTGCTTGGGGTGATATGATTATGAAAAAAAATCAGATTGGTTAGTAATTTTAAACCAAACTTCTTTTACTTAAAAATATATGGCGGATTACAATTTTTAATAAACCATTGATTTCGTTTAAAATAGCATCATTTACAAAGACTATTTTAACTTAGAGAATTCATTTAGATAGATCCGTTTTTCATAATTGCTGAGGCGTCGTAAAATATGAACAGCCAAAATAAACAATTTCCTTGTAAATATCAAGTTTCTTAATTTGTTAGTTTTTGCACATAATAAAAGAATACAATACTTTTATTGTAAAAAATTTTTTTTAAAAAACATGTTTATGGTTTTCATATGGGTTTTCCAAACTGTTGCAAAACCATTATTTTACATATGAATATCAATATAATATTTATTTAAAGAAAAAAGTAACCAATTATTTAGCCTTTAAACAACGGAAAATGGTTGCGTGGTTCTGATTCAATATATTTTCTTACGACCACTGCTTTTCTCTTTGAATCTTCCAGCTGTAATCAAAGTTTTATTATTGGCCTTAACGCTCAGACGGCAAAGAAAGTTTGCATGACTGTGCATGCCTCCTCCTCCTCCTCCTCCTCCTCCTTCTTCTTCTTCTTCTTCTTCTATGTGCCGTGTCCCTTCAAGACGTAGGCGATCATGGCCTTCTACATCTCCCCAATTTTGGTAGCTCTTAGCATGCTTTCTCCTGTTACCCCACCCAAACCGTGCTTTGCCATCCACTTGCTCAAGCCTCTCAAGTTTGTGACGCGTTGCTATCCCGTGTCTCTCTTTCCGCCATCTGACCTGTGAGTATCAGATTCTCCGAGCCCTCTTTCCTCATTACAGGTCCATGGAAATTCATTTATCTTCTCCTGATGTTAAGTATTAGTTTCCTTGTCAAAACTTCATCATTGGTCATATGTTCGGTCCATGGTATTCTCAGTATCCTTAAAAAAAGATAAGAATATCGAGTTTACTTTCTATTTAATTCTATGCAAACACTACGCAAAATATTTCTTACTTCTTTTACATTATAAAAATAAAGGAAAAAAGGAAAATAGAGCAAATGTGTGTGCATAAATGCAGGGGAAATGATTGGCTCCTTGTACAGCTTTAGTAAGTACTTGACTCCTCTAACTTTATAAGAACCAGATGAGATGGGATTTCTAAAATGTTGCAAGACATTGTACTGTTGATTTGCATAGAAATATCAATATAATTTTTTTTAGTCATTAATTCAGCGACGGGTAAAATTTTATTTCACCCTTAGATAGCCGGAAATAGTTGCGCGGTTCTGATCCAGTATACTTTCTTACAAAAACTGCTTTTCTCGTTGTATCTTCCAGCTGTATTAAAAGATTTTTTCTTTACCGAAATAAAACTTTTATTAAAAAAGAATGAATTTCTATCATTTATTTGCCTGTCTAGCGTACAAAGACGCCAGGAAAAGTTACGGTGACTTGCATGATAGACAGGCAAAAAAATGAGAAAATTTAATTTTTTAAAGGGATGTTTTATGCTTATTTTTTCTTTATTTCTATGCAAACACTGAAGAAAATATTTTTATTTTTTTAAAAATATTATAAAAATAAAAAAGAATAAAACAAATACTACGTTCTTGAATTTAATATTTTTGTGGAATTATTCATCAACCCAAATTTTAAATAAAATTATCTGAATATCGTAACATCACAAAGAAAATATGGATGAACAATATACTGAAAAACTTTCCCTGACCGAACAGTTAGGGTATATTGAAATTTATAAAATCTTTTTCTTAGAACAGTTTTTCAAGGAATTACGCTTTACAAGTTTGTTAAATGTTATTGTTCTTTCTAGTACTGATGGGACTTTCCTTTCAAGCCTTTTGTTTAAGGTTGTGTGTAATGTCAATATCTTGATTATATCATTATTTTCCCTTCTAATAACATTTGCTACCCATTTGTTGCTAAAGGAAATTTTCAATTGAAATTTTATTTAACTCTTAAACGGCGGGATTACGTATTTTTGATACAATATATTTTTCAGAAACACTGCTTTTATCGTTTAATCTTCCAGCTGTAATCAAGGTTTTATTATTGACCTTAACCCTCAGACGACACGAAAAGTTTGCGCGACTGTACATGCCATACAGGCAAAATAAATGAGAAAATAGTGTTTATTTTCTATTTAATTCTATGCAGTCAATATGCAAAATATTTCTTAAGTCTTTTCCATTATAAAATAAAGGAAAAAAGGGAAATAAAACAAATTTGTGCGCGTGGATGCAGGAAGAATGGTCGGCTGCCTGTACGGTTCTGTTAAGTACCTGGCTCTTCATGCTATCCTCAGCCTTTACAAAAGCCAGATCAGATGGGGTTTCCAAACTTTCTTTCTTTTTTATCGTTTCATCCCAAGCAAGGCAGTACCGCCACTGGTGCACAGGGGACACATAGAAGGAGAGAAAAAAGAAAAGAAAAATAGAGCAAAATAGGAAATTGTATTAATATCAATATAATATTTATATAACCGCTGCTTATTTTACATATGAATATCAATATATGGTTATATAAATATTATATTGATATTCATATGTAAAATAATGGTTTTGCAACAGTTTGGAAAACCCATATGAAAACCACAAACATGTTTTTTTAATTTTTTACAATAAAAAGTATTGTATTCTTTTATTATGTGCAAAAACTAACAAATTAAGAAACTTGATATTTACAAGGAAATTGTTTATTTTGGCTGTTCATATTTTGCGACGACCAGATATGACAACAGTATTCAATGCATGGGTGGATGGTTGATTTGTATATAAAACTATTGGTTTGCAGAAAAATATTAATACAATTTTATTTAACCCTTAGTTACATACGAGAAAAGCGAAGAGAAAGGGGAACCGATTATAGGGGGTGGCAGAGAAAAGGCAAGAGAGGGATAGGAATACTTGTGTGAAGAGAGTTGTGAGAGCAGAGTAAAAAGAGAGAACAACAAGATACAAGAGGTGTTGGGGAAAGGACAAGAGAAGGACTGTAGTCAAGGGGATAAGAGATGGCAACTGACATTGCAGTTAAACTCTTGGAGATTGTAGCTATCAGGAAAGCAAGTATATAGAAGGGAGTTTCACAGGCGTGAAGTGCGAGAAAAGAAGCTGATGGAGTAGAAGTAGCGGCTGCATTTGGTTGTTTTAACTGTAAAACTTGTTGCCAGTCTGGTTGCTCGAGTAAATTCTTGTAGAGGGGCCATCAGTGAGCTAAGCTCGTCGGAGTGAAAGCTATGCTAAATTTTGTCGGTGAGAAAGTGGCTGGATTCTAGCTGCCAGGTCGGGACCGATCACATTACACATCCTCCTCTGGAGCTTGTCGAAAACTCCCAGATGAATAGCAGGGCCGCACGACCAGATATGACAACAATATTCAATGCATGGACGGATGGTTGATTTGGATATAAAACTGTTGTAAAACATTTTACTGTTGGTTTGCACAGAAATATTAATACAATTTTATTTAACCCTTAGACGATGGGAAATGATTGCGCGGTTCTGATCCAGTACATTTTCTTGCAATCACTGCTTTTCTCGTTGTATTTTCCGGCATATATATAAGGAGAAAATGCATTTTTAAAGGGTGGTTTTATGCTTATTCTTTCAGTAATTCTATGCAAACGATCTACAAAATGTGTTTAAATTCTTACATTATAAAAATAAAGGTAAAAAATGGGGAATAAAATAAACTCATGTGCATGGATGCAGAAAAAAATAGTCGGTTCATTATAGTGCACTATAAGTACCGAACTTCTTATGCTATCCTCTACGTTTAAGTAGATCTGCATGTGTGTTTAAATGAGATTGAATTGAACTATGATCAGAGAGATGCAACGTGGGTCTTCTCGTCAAATGGGTTGTAGTGTACCTAATGTAATTATTTGCGAACCTGATTTAATCAAGAAGGAAATTATACGGAAATTTACGAAACTGGCATTATATATATATATATATATATATATATATATATATATATATCCGAGTGAGTATAGAATGAGGAGAGAAAAAAGAAAATTTTTTTCCGTCCAAAACATTAATTTAAAACAGTGCTCGATATATGGTGTATAGAGCAATGAATATTTATTATAAATTATGTTTTAGAACATGTACATAATTTCTTCTATATATGTCCTCTTCTCTACAATCACATGGCTGTTTCAGTGTTTGGATTTAAACACTTCCTCAGGGGAAATAAAGATTTGGAATCATTCTCTGTTTATGTTTGGTTCGTTGTTGTCGTGGGGGTTGGTTGGGGTTATTGGTAATTAAGTGAATGTCTCGTTTTGATCGTTAGACTTTTGAGGAATTTGGTGTGTAAGTGTGAAATTGTTGATTAATGGTATTGTCTGTGTGAATGTATGTTTTATCTTTTTATCGGTTGGGTATGTCTTTTGGTTGGGTATACCTTTTGGTTAGGATGGTCGGCTATCATTTAATTGGTTGATGTCTGCTGTTAGTGGACCTAATTCATGTATTTACTTTGATCCTGTGTCTAGGTTTTCATAGACGTGATAGGGGTGGGGTGTTTTTTCTTTCCAATTTAGATTTTTTCGGTAATATATATATATATATATATATATATATATATATTAAGGAAATTATACGGAAATTTACGAAACTGGCATTATATATATATATATATATATATATATAAATTAAAAAATGATTAATTCAATGATGTTGAATGACCATTTCGATATGAAGATCCCCACGGGGGATAACACATCACCTCAGCAACAGAAAAATCCTTTCAGAAACTGGAGAAAAATCAGTCTAATTTTCCTTTTTAAATAGATTTGCAAAGAAATTAAAATTAAAAAAAAGAAAAAAAGAAAAAAGAAAAGAAAAAAGAAAAAGAAAAAGATAAAACAAAATAAAATAAAATAAACAAGAAAAGAAAAAATTGACATCGTCTGGGTTCGCAAAAGAAGGAAAGAGAATTTTAACTAAAAATTAACATCATTGAATTAATCCTTTTTTAATTTATATTTACTCTGTAATATTTTATTACATGGGGCTCTCTTCCTGTATCATTTTTTAATATTAAAATAAAATTTTTAATATTAATTAGGATCGGGTCTTTGGAATTTACCTTCCTGCTTTTTCCACTTGGATTAAAGTACCTGAATTAAAATATATATATATATATATATATATATATATATATATATATATATATATATATATATATATATATAAACACACTTTCCACTCAGATACGAGAATCCATTAAAAGATAATAATCTTAAATAAAAATTCATACATATATATGTTTAAACAAATTGTGTTAAACGATAGAGACAACGTAGTCTTATATATTTTCTTTTTAATGTTTTCATATTTTCTGATTAGACTTAATAAAAATTGTCCAAAGTTTGTCCTAGTACTAGTTGTGCAATTGATAGTTTCTAAAGAGATTAGAGGCACTACAAATCAGAAGTAAAAAAAAACTCTTACCAATCGTGCAGCTTACCAAGTTTCTGGACATGTACTTAGTTGTGTTTAGAGGGTTTATTTGAAACATAAGGTAAATTACTCTTTGCCTCTGAGTAATTTGATAACTTACATAATTAGTTCCTTCGAAGTTCAAATTCTCTAACCTATTTTTACGGTATTTAAAATCTTTAACAACATAAGTATTCCATATAATCCACGCATCGACGTGAACACATATCTTCACGTGTGCATGTTATTTACATTATTACTGCCTTTGAATTTAAAATTTTTTCATAACGTTTATTTATTTTCTTTTAAAATGTTGTAACACTTTTCCGGCTACAAGGCAATATTTGTTTTTTAAACTATAATATAGTCCCTGATGATGAACGATGACGTTCGTAAGTACTAGGACAAACTTTGGACAATTTTTATACAAATATAATTCGGAAATAAAAAGTCTAATCAGAAAATATGAAAACATTCAAAAGAAAATATATAAGACTATGTTGTCTTTATTGCTTAACACAACTTGTTTAAAAGAAAAGATGCCGCCAAAATATACGTACTTTATATATATATATAATGAAGCTTTATAAAATTGAAACATTTTAGATTGATAAACGTTTCTTATTTTTTCTTTATCGTATCATATGTATGATTGTTTTCACGCACAATGACGTAAAAAAAAACGAAAGCAATTCTGAATGTGTACACCACAAGATAATTCAAAAACAATTTGATTGATTTGCACTATATATAGCACACAAAGGTTCATTGCGTGAATTGAAAGAACTGATTAGATTAGGCCGAATATAGTTACACACACACACACACACACACACACACACACACACACACACACACATATATACATATATATGTTTGTGATGTAGGCGTACGTGTTCGATGGGGTTGTGAAAAAACAAATTAGATTTCAGCTTTTATTTCCTGTTATGGTGGCTGTGAGAAATAAGGACGATTAAATAAAGTTTATTAAATCAGTATTTTCCCCAGAGGCAAACATCGAAGGATTCGCTCAGGGGAGTGTCGTAAATACCAATGTTTTCCAAACAAAAAGTAAACACGGAAGAAGAAAAATAAAAGTCACCTAGTTAATCTTCTCTCGTCTCTTGACTGGATTAATAATGTCATCTTTCCAGGCTGAAAAATCCTTATTTAAAGTTTCTGATATTCTCCAGTAGATAGCTGTTGAACTTTGACCAAACTTAAACTGTTTTCAACCTCCACATCTCTTTTCCCGTAAACGAAACATCGCAAGCCTATTGCTACTCTATCGCTATTTCCATGGCAATTGCTCAGACCAGCTAGATCTACGGTAATATCAAACTGAAACGTCGTTTCTCATCCGATCACTGAAATTAAGTCAGTACCTAGATGGTTACCACTCAGGGATGCCAGCTGTTGTAAGCTTGGATGCGCGGCTGGTGTAATGTATATAAGCACGGAATGAGAATGCTTGAATTACAGTACGATTTGTTATGTTCACTTACGTACAAATCCTCTTAAGAAAGGTATGAATCCACCTCTTCTATTCCCACCAATGGGTTAAATAGTAATATGTATCAGAAGATGATTATTATTTCAAAATAATTCTTAAAATCTAAAGATATTTTAAATAACCTGCAAAAGGGTGATAAGCCGTAAAAAACAACAAATCAATTAATTAGACAAGCTATATTTTTCGTTCCATGCGTTCAGACTTTTACAGCTAGGACCCGCCATGACACGTAAACGACCAAATCATCTTCGTATTTAACTAGTAAGAAAAAGCTCCACTCGGATAGCTTCTTCGTAAGAACCTTTACTTTGTGGAACAGACTCCAGAGAGGGTGCTTCGCCGATCACTAGCTGCTTCACCTTGTCAAGTCAAGGGTCGACCGTTATCTCTCCTAGATATCCTCATAATCTGCATATACTTGCTCCTCTTATATCCATACAACAAAACCATCTGCTTTGGGTGGCTCTTGAGACTAATATTGGATGAATGTTTATTTTAAAAATGTTGGTTTACTATAAACAGCTTAGAAGATAATATTTCTTGAACTCTGCCACTTCTGTTCGGACTGTCATCCTCATCTTTATTGCCATATTTACGACGTTTCTGTCATTGTAAGCTCAGGCCTTCTCCAGGTACTAGGAATTTTGAACGGAACCCTGATCAATGCGTTCAGATTTTTACTGCTAGAATTCGCCATGACACAAAAACGAATCATATCCGTATTTAACTAGTAAGAAAAGAATCCATTCGGATAGTTTTTTCCTAAGAATCGTTACATTGTGGACTCCCAAAAGGGTTCTGCTACTATCTGTGGTATAACATTCTCATTTCATGTGCGATACCACTTACGGATGCCATGTAGTTATCTCCCTTTAACTCAACTCTTTAAGTTATTTTTTCATCACTGCTATAGCCTGGTATTGAACTCACAACAACTTTGGGTCAAGTCACTGGAACTAACCAAGGTCTGTATCCACTGGGCGATGCGGACATCATTGCATGATTTTTTTTGACTAATGTCTTAGTAACATTTTTTTTTATCAGACCTCATACTGTAATCTTTGAAGCTAATGATTTTCTCTTGTACTTCGTATTACTGGTTTCTATATTGTTTCATTTCTATGCTTGGCTGGTTTAGGAGATTTTTATGGCCTGGCATACGTGCTGATTCCTTAAGTTTAATTTTTGTAATTAAGATTCATAGAACCTCCACGTAAATCGGACCCTAAAAAAGGTTGCAAATATACGACGTTAAGAAATGCTGCACACATTTTGTCGCGAAAGGCAACATTAGCACAAAATCACGTTAAACTAACAATCATTAGTTTGTAAATGTACCACGCAACTTCGGGACGTTGGCGATTATGGTTCTCCTTTCTAGGTCTTATAAATGTTATATTTTAGTTCTTCTTGTTCTTTCATTTACCGTGTCCCTTCAAGACGTAGGCAATCATGGCTCTCCACATCTTCCTGTCCCTTGTAGCTCTTAATTTTGTTTTATTTCTCCCAAACCCTGTTCTGCGATTCACTTGCTCAAACCCATCAAGTATGTCACGCGCTATTTTCATCTGTTCTTCTTTCCCTCTATCCGCCCTGTGAGTATCAGATTCTCCAAGCCCTCCTTCCTCATTATGTGTCACAGAAACTTCAGCTGTCCCCTCCTGATGCTAAGTATAAGATTTTTTTGCTTTCATTTTCTCTAAAACCTCGTCGTTGCTCACATGTTTGGTCCATGATATCCTCAGCATCCTTCTGTAGAACCACATTTCTGTTGCTTCGAGTCCTTCCTTCATCTTTTAGGAAATTGTTCAGCATTCACTACCATATAGTAGGATAAATATCACATAACACATCACTCAGTAAATCCCGGATCTAACTAATAAAACAATTCTAGGCAAAATTCGACTTTATTCATTAATATAGTCTTCTTCAGGGAATTACACTGATTCCAATTCTACTCTAACAATAAGATGCTTTTTTTGTTGAACGATTTGTCTCAAAGTACCCCTTAGTTTCCGTTATCACTTCTTCATTGGAGCCAAATCTCTTTCCCTGGAACATTCTTTTGAAGTCTGCAAATAGCCAGTAGTCGTTGGGGGGGGGGCAGATCTAGAGAATAAGATGGATGGGGACAGAATTTGAAGTGCAATTCATATAGTTTTGCAATAGTTGCAATCAACTTGTGACACAGTGCGTTGTTTTGGTAAAAGATCACTTTTTTCTTCAACATTTGTGTCCGTTTTTTGGCGATTTCTTCCTTCAAACGCACCAATAATGCTTTATAATATTTGCTATTGATTGCTCTTTCTTTCTAAAGGTAATCGATAAACAAAATACTTTGCGCATCCCTATGGCCAATATCTTGGCGGCTGATGATTGCGTCTTTGGTTTCTTTGGACGGCTTTCACCTTCTGCTGTCCACTCAGCTGACTGCTGATTTAACTCCAGAGTGATGTGGTGGATCCATGTTTCATCCATTGTCACATATTTACACGAAAACACTTCCTTGTTGCGTTGAAACAGTTGCAAACAACGGTCTGAATTGTTGACGTGCTATTGTTTTTGATCAACTGTGAGCAAACGTGGCACTCACTTTGAACACAGTTTTCTCATTGACAAATATTCATGTAAAATGGTGAATACACTGCCTTCTGATATGTTCAACTCCTCTGCTATCTCACACAACTTCACTTTACGATCGGTCAAAGCGAGTTTGTAGTTTTTTTTTGGTGTTTTCCGGGACAACTGCCGATTTTTGGCGACCTGAGAGTTCAGCATCATTTGTGTGTGTACGACCGCGTTTAAAGTCAGCATACCATCTCTTAACTGTTGTTTCTGACGAAGCAGAGTCCGAATAACACTTATTAAGCCATTGCTTTGCTTGAGCAGTATTTTCCCATCAGAAAGGAATGCTTTATCAACACAGAAAATTCAGATTTTTCCATTGTTTTGAAAATTTGCAACTGTAACTTCACTTAAATAACTGTAATTTGTAAATTAATAATCTGATTTGGACCATATTTTGTGATGTGCTTTCTGAAGCTTAGTACTTCATAAAAATTAAAAGGATTTTAGTTAGTAGCGCCATCTATATGTCAGGCTTTGAAATTATTGAGTGATCTGTTAACATTCCAGTACTCTTTTCCTTGTTTTGATCAAGATTTTCCTGTCTCTCAATACTCTGGTTAGCTTTTGAAATGCGTCTTTGTCCATGCCAATACGCCTTCGGATCTTACTGTCTTCTTTCCGTCCTCTGTTAGAACACTTTCCAGATGTTTAAATTTCTGTACCTGTTTGATTTCACTATCGCGACTTGTAATTAGCATTTTGGGCCACTCTATTCTAAATAATTTTTACGGCATTTACTCATGCTCACGAGGTAGGTTATGCAGTTTACCTCTGTCCCTCTTGCCTTCAATCTTTCCTGTGAGTAGTACATTTTCCGAGTCCGCTTTCTTCATTATTTTTCTTAGAAATTGCAACTGTCTCTTTCTGAGGTTATGCATAAATGTCATTTTTGTTTTTCATTGATTTTATAAAACTTCATCGTAGCTCCTATGCTTAGAAATGCACAGTATGTGTTATTTTGATGCTGACAAATGATTTATGGATATGGCTCAAAGTCAGTTTTAAATGGTACAATGTGATTTTCATCATTAAATTACATAAGAAATGCTTAAAAATGCACAAGATGCATCATAGTATTCTCAGCATCGTTCTATAGAACTATATTTCTGTTGCTTCAAGTTCCTTCTTCATTTGTGAGGTGGCTGCCCAGCATTCACTGCCATATAGGAGGACTTATATTACATAGTATTTCAGAAAGCTTTTATTTCTTTCTAAGGTCTTTCGTCGTTAGAAATACATCTCTGTTGCCACCAGTCTTTTCTTTATCTAAGAAGATACTGTTGAGCATTCACTACCATATAAGAGATTAGATATTCCATAGCTATTCAGAACTCCTTTCTTTCTAAGGTCTTTCGTCGGTAGGACTACATTTCTGTTACCTCAAGTCTCTTCTTCATCTGTGACGAAATTGTTCAGCATTCAATACAATATAAGAGGACTGCTATTACATAGTTTTTTCAGAACGCTTTTCTTTCTCTCTTTTTAAGGACTTTTGTCTGTAGAACAACATCTCTCTTGCCATAAGTTATTTGAGACGAAATTGTCCAGCATTCACTGCCATATAGAAGATTAGATATTACATAGCAGTTCAGAACTCTTTTCTTCCTTTCTAAGTTCTTTCGTCGGTAGAACTACATCTTTATTGCTTCAAGTCTCGTCTTTATCTGTGAAGTGATTGTCCAGCATTCACTGCCGTATAGGAGGAATGATTTTAAATAGCAGTTCAGTACTCTGTTCATTATTAGTAACGAAACTATTCGTTTTCTTAATACTTTGCTTAGCTTTTTTTCTAGCAGTCGTACCGGTGGCTTTCAGGCCACATCACCAGAACCATCCTCCCATTACTCATATGAAGATACTTCTTTCTTGGTATTAGGCATATTACAAATTTTAAGCAACAATGATCCTAACACTGTAAACGTATATGCATTTTGGCGCTTCAAAAGTCCTTAGAAAGAAAGAAAGAAAGAAAGAAAGAAAGAAAGAAAGAAAGAAAGAAAATATTTCTGAAATACTATGTAATTTTAGTCCTCCAGATATGTAATTCTACCGACGAAAGGCCTTAGAAAGAAAGGAGTTCTGAACCGCTATGGAATATCTCATCTCCAATATGGCAGTGAATTCTTTACAGATGAAGAAGAAACTTAAATCAACAGAGATGTATCACTGCCGACGAAAGACCTTAGAAAGAAAGAAAAGAATTTGCAACACGCCTAATACCACGAAATAAGTGTCTTCGTATGAGTATTAGGAGGGCGGCTCTAGTGATGTGGCCTGAAAACCACGGGAGCCACAGCTAGAAACGTTTCGGTAAACACTGGCCTAAAGAGTCGACTCACTTTACACGACCTGATAACCTCTTGATGAGCAGGCTAATAGACAACAAATGTGCCTAAAAACAATATATATATATATATATATATATATATATATATATATATATAACAAAAACAAAAAATATATATATGTATAACAAAAGCAAAAATCAGATTAACCGCAAGTCGTCAAGACTTTCCACGCACGTGCATACACACAATGTTAGCCACATCAATTGATATACATTTAGATATAAGCACCAGCTGTTGAACAGAAGAAGAATCTTCTTAGAAGAAAGCTATTTACAACAGTGCTACATGTATAGCTGGCCACTCGTATCCGGGGATGCCTGTAATAGCTGAGTGGTTAGAACCTTCACTTTTTGACCATGAGACCCGGATTCTAATCCCAGCATGGTTGATTTTTGAGGAAGATGACTTCTTGGTGTTAACAATCTGAAGTAGACGATGTGTGTTAGGCGTGTGTGACACTTTTAGAAAAAAAAAACAGGTTGACCCAAGCCTTGTGAGTAGACGGAACTATTTCGGAGCCGTCCATGGTGCAAGTCATCGTGACCAAGGGTTTGAGCGTACCGGCTTTGTTCAGACTTCAGGCAGATAATGCTCTCTCTCCTAGAAACTGTAACTAAGGTCTGCTCATCATTAATTGCTGTATAAACCACAAATGGGCTCTGTGGGTGTTGAACAAACATAAATATGCTTGAGCAGGCATATACAACAGGAATTAGCTAGCCACCTTGGTAGACTACAGCTCTAAAGCACGTGTATTCTTACATATATTCTTCAAGTACTGGAGATGATTCTCTTGGTTATTTAATTAACCAAAATGACTTAGGTGAGCACAATCTAACCAAAGAGCACAATCAGGAGCGATGAAAGTTGGAGGTGGGGGGCTCACTTTAGGGCCGTGATTTTTCTGAGGAAGGGAAGGAGGCTTCAAACAATGTAATCACTGACCAATTCTTTCATTCGGCCATAAATCACTGACTGCCTATGTATTTACACATCAAGTTGGGGACATTATTTTTAATTAATGTCTTCCTTCATATATGAAAACATGACTATTAAGTCTCTTTCTCTCCCTAACAGCATGTCTGTTTCTATCTATCTGGTTGTTTTATTTTGTTTGTTTTTCTTTCAAACTGGTCTCTGTATGTGTCCTTAAAAATCTAAATGAAAAACAAAACGCAGAGGGAAAAGTGCTAAAGATCAAATCTTATCCAAATCAGAGACTGATCAGTTTCATACATTTTTAAGCTTATAAAAGTGTGTTTGTGTGTGTGTGTGTGGGGGGGGGGGAGCAATCAAGAGGCCAACTAAAATTCTGGAGGGTCTTGACTTCTTCTGTTCCCCCGTAGAATCGCCAGTGTGCACAACCCCTTCTTTTATGCGCGGTAGGATGTAGGTAATCATAGCTCTCCACAACTTCCTATCCCTTGTATCTCTTAATAAATTTTGTCTTTTTCTTATTACTTTTATAAGTTTCCGTTATCCATTAATTCAGACTGATTAAGTATGTTATGCGTTGTTTTCCTCTGTCCCACTTGCTATCCATCTGACCTGTGAGCATCAGATTTTCCAAACCTTCTTTTCTTATCATGTGCCCTAAAAATGTCAACTGTCTCATCCTGGTGTTAAGAATAAGTGTCATTTTTGTTTCTGTTTTCTCTAAAATTTCGCCATTGCTCACTTGTTCGGTCCATGATATCCTCAGTATCCTTCTGTAGAACTATATTTCTATTTCTTCAAGTTTCCTCTTCATCTTTGAGGAGATTGTCTAACACTCACTGCCATATAGGTGGACAGATGTCATGTCTTGATAAATTTTGTCTTTTTCTTATTTCTTATAAACCCTGTTCCGCCATCCATTTACTCAAGCTATGTTATGAGTTTCTTCTTCTGTTTCTTTCGCCTTTAATCTGTCCTGTGAGTGTCAGATTTTCCAAACACTCTTTCCTCGTTACGTGCCCTAGAAATGTCAACTAGCTCTCCCTGGTGTTAAGTATAAGTATCATTTCTGTTTCCATTTTTCCTAAAACGTTGTCGTTGTCCACTTGTTCGGTCCAAGGTATTTTAAGCAACATACAGTAGATACACATTTCTGTTGCTTTAGTTTATTCTTCAATTTGAGGATATTGCCCAGCACTCACAGCTATCTGGAAGGACATCACTTAAAAGAAAGAAGAATTTATTGCTACATATATCTCTCTTGCCTTTAATTTGTCCCGTGCAAATTTTCCAAGCCCTCTTTCCTCATAATGTTTTCTATAAATTTCAACTATCTCTTTCAGATGCTTAATGTAAATGTTTTTTTTGCTTCCATTTTCTTCAAAACTTCATCGTTGCCAACAGCAGGTTTTTTTTTATCGTAAAGTGCTCAATATCGGAGTGGAGATAGAGCGTTGATAGTTTTAATGCAAAGAATTTGTCACTTTAACTGAGCAGGTTCATGCCGACTTCCAAGTTTCGTAAGAACACCTTTTTATATCTTCACCTCTTGGGATTTTGTTTAGGTGATGGGGAAGAAGGGCTCGGAGAATCTAATACTCACGTGATGGCTAGATGGAAAGAGAGACAGGGGAAAGCAACGCGAGACGTACTTAATGGCTTGAGCAGAAGAGCAACAAGGAATAGGGGTAAGTGGAGGTTCATGATCGCCTACGTTCGTAAAGAAGGGGAGAACAGACCAACCGAGTTCCGAGTCTTTTTCCTGTATTATTCTTTCTGTGCGCAGCTTTGTGTTGTCATGGATGAAAACAATATTTTCCTTTCATTCACTTTGTACGCTGTCACTGTCATTCAGACACGAAATTATGTTAATTTACTCAAAACGTATTATGAGTAGCCAGTATGATACATTGGTCAATTTCAATTGCTTTCCAAAAACAAAACTTATTTATAACTCACACTATGAGATATTAAACCCATATTAATCTACTTCTCTGTTATCAGCGTCAAAGGGCGTTTTTCGATGAACCATTCATGAACACGTTGCAGCTGATGGACGTGTAAATATACATCTAGTATTTCACTGCGTTTTAAGAAATCAAAATGCAGATTACTTATTGGAAATGCCAAAATAAAAAAAATAAGTATTTTAACAGAGGACAGAAAGAGTGACACTAAAAACAGAATATGCATTTAGATAGCGAAAGGTGCCTTCCAAAAGTCAAGCAAAGTATTAACAAACAGAAAAAAAAATCGTTAGAAACAAAGAAATAAGTATTGAGCTATTATGTATTAACAGTCCTCCTATATGGAAGTAAAGTAATGGTATACTATTTTGGGTGTGGGGGAGGGTGGAAATTCTGTCTCGCGAAAACATTTAATTAATGATATCACAATAATATTTAGCTCTATTATTGTATTGAGCATTGTAAAATTAAAAATAAACGTTAAGGAACAGTAAAATTCTTGTTTTCCTTTCTTCACATTATTGTATATATATATATATATATTATTTAATTACTTAGTTTTTGGTTACAATAAAATTAGACCAGTACACAGTTGTATTAAAAAGTCTTCAATACAAATATAATGTAGAACTTTTGAATATTTTTTAGATGGAAAGTATTATTCTTCCTAAAAAATACGTAATAGAACAAAAGAAAAAGACGTGAGTAATTTCAATTTCAATTTTAGAACCATGAGTTATTTCCCTTTAATCAAAGAATTAATTAAATTTGAAAAAGATGGTTTCCATAACCCCATAGTAGGAATACGAAAGAAAGTTCCGGATTCTTATATTGAAAATATTAACAAGGAAGCTAAAGTTATTACAGACAAACTAAATTTAAGCCAAAAAAAAAAAAAAAATACAAATTTTAACCGACAGACAAGCTTTCTTAACAATCAAAGACCAAAAAGAAGATTTTCCCAACAACCCCTCATACCGACTTATAAATCCCACAAAAACAGAAGTGGACAAAATAAACCATCAAATATTAAAACATGTTAGTGACTTACTAAGAACAGCCACTCAAGCTAACTAGTGAAATGACAAAAGTGATTGAATTTTCTGGTTCCAAAAAAGCCAATGCAAAAATAAATATACGTTCATTAAATATGACATAAACAACATTCATCCATCAATTTCTGAAAAAGGTTTAATGGAAACGTTTAATTTTGTTAAAAAGTACATACCAACCGAACATATTAATATAATCCTACATTGTTGCAAATCAATACATTTCCATGATGGTAAAGTATGGATTAAAAATTCAAACAACGGCACCTTTGATGTATCACAAGGATCGTATGACGGAGCCGAAATTTCAGAATTGATATGTATATAAATGTTAAATAAAATCAACAAAATAATCTACATAGACAACCACAGATTATACAGAGATGACGGATTAATGATAGCACAGGACAACAAAAGAGAAAATGATAAAATAAGGAAAGAACTTTTTAAATTAATTAAACAAATAGATTTTGAGATAATAGTCCAAACAAATAGAAAAGTAGTCCAATATTTAGATGTAGAATTAAATTTACAAACTAATGTGTCCCCATACATGAAAGCAAACACAAATTTAAAGTATATAAACACAAGATCTAACCCTCCCAACAGCATAATAAAGCACATTCACAAAGGAATAAAACACAGGCTTTCAAAAAAGTCGTTAAACAAACCCATATTTGAGGAAAATCTGGCCATAAGAACATTTTAGAATACAATCAAACAGACAAATAAAAAACGATGATAGAAAACAAAACATTATCTAGTTCAACCCTCCATTTAACTTAGAAGTAAAAACCAAAATAGGACAAATATTTTGATCGATAAGCACTTTCCAAAAATGCTCAGAACTAAACAAATTTTTCAATAGGAATACAATCAAACTTAGTTATAGCTGTACTAGCAATTTAGAAAATTTTATAAAGAAACAAAACACCAGAAATTTAAATAGCATTTTACAAAACAAAATCGTTAATAAAAAAATGTAACTGCAGGGACAAAAATAAATGACCACTTCAAGGACTTTGCAATACAAAAGAAGTCATTTATAAAGCAAAAGTATATGACCTAAATGGTCAAAACAAAACATATTTGGGATCAACCAAAGACACTTTTAAGATCAGATGGTTCAATTACAGGTCCACATTTAAAATAGAAAACTTAAAAAACTGTACAAAATTGGTTAGCCACGTGTGGAAATTGAAATTTAAATATAGAAAAGACCCAAACATAATGTGGAATATAGTGAAAGCAGCCAAGCTTTACGACGGTGGCCAGATATGTAGACTGTGCCATAAAGAAAAGTTAGCTATTATGTTATTCCCAAACAAAAATGAATTACTGAATGAAAGAGAAATTATGACTAAGTTTAACCATGCCATAAAATACCTATTAGGTTTATACAACCATGGATAAAAACAATATAATTTCTTGTAATTTCAAAAATTGCGCGTTCAAAAATTTCCCGTTAGGTGGGCGTTCCAAAAAATCTCTGCTACGTCAGAGTTCTTAAGAAAAACCCGGTAAAATCAGTTATTGCAAATCGCTTGAAGACACCACATGATAGAAACCTAGATCGCGTAATAACTCGTTTACAAATGAAGTATATCTACAATACAAAATACAGAAGCAGTACAAGTAAATTAATATTACCATAGACACACAAGCACACACCTAAGAAAACCATATACACAAAAACAGAAACAACTATATAAAGAGAAAAAACAAAAAGACAAAAAACAAACAAAAATTCAACTATATACATAAAATAAAAAGTTAAAAATAAGTATAGCCGAATATAAATACAACAACAAATATTTAAACAAGCACAAAAAAGATAATTCACAAAAGATGAAGCTGAATTTGCAAGAAATTATTTTAATACGGAAAAAACAAAATCATACTAAACAAGTAATTTAAATTTATTTTTATGTCGACGTTTAAAAATAACATAATTTCTCTGGTCTGAAAGCTGGCAAGTTTCTCTAAATTTAGTTATTTTCTTCATTTTTCCATCTAAGCATAAATTATATCTATTTCTAAATTATATATATAATTATATATAATTCAACTGGAATTTATATCCCAAAGCTATAAATTCCAGTTGAATTCGTTGCATTCACCTACGCGCAAATGTCCTTAGGAAAAATATTAATCAGTCTCTTCTTTCCAGCTATGGGTTAAATAACAGGACAGATTGTGTTCTATAGCCTTGGTTGTCAACCAGTCTATCGCAGAAAGCAAAGGCATCCTACAGTGAAAAAATCTTCTGTCCAGTCAGTCATGTCTCTTTGAAGACATAATCAACAAGCGTGTATCATGTATGGCACTTAACTGATTGACGTCGGCGTGGAATATTTTCTTTAAGAAAAGAAAACTATAAAAATTTTTGAAATATAAAAAACACTTTTTAAGTAAATGATTTTCTCTTAGCATTATTGAGATAGAGGTTGTGGTTGAACTTCTTTCTGTGCATAATAATGCATTCGATAAATGGTTATGCATGAGATTATTTTTAAGTTCATAAATAATTTTTTAGACAAGTTTCTCCATTATATTATAAGTAACAGTTGCGACAGTTTATTTCATATATACTTACTTCTAACCAAAGTTTTTGCATTTGCTTTGATTATATACCTAAATGAACATACTAGTTTCTTCGACATCAAAGAAGTACGTCTTCTTTGATGTTAAAGAAACTAGCCTTTCCAACTAAATGAAACTCTTGCTTGCACCTTTTCTCTTTGTTAGCACCCTTGACTACGTATTGGGAACTACCCTAGACAAACATCTTTATGGTGAATTTCTAAGCGTAGCTTAGATGTGGCACAAGGCCGAAAGTAAGGGACACCCAGTGAGGATCGAACTCACTACTCAATTGTAATGATTCTAGCAAGACAAGCTTGCTAACCATTACACCACCGCGAGGTGTCCAAAGGAAAGAGGCGATTTTCTAATCACAGCTTAGATGTGGCACAAGGCCGAAAGTAAAGGACACTCAGTGGGAATCGAACTCACTACTCAATTGTAATGGTTCTAGCGAGACAAGCTTGCTAGCGATTACACCACCTCGAGGTGCTCAACAAACATCTTTATGTATGTCTTACTTTATCACAAAGGTCCTCGAGTCGATATCCTTTAAAAACGTTAACAAATAAAGATTATGCAGACGACCTATCACTGTAGACACCATTAACAATGTCACAATTCTTCTACATAACCTATAAAGTGTTACTAATGATATTGGACTCTATGTCCATGCGCCTAAAACTGAATTCATAAGCTTTAAACAGCCAGGCTCAATACAAACTGTCTCAAGTGAATCAATAAAATCTTTTATATAACAAAGAAGCGAGATAAACTCTACTGAAAAAGATGTTAAAATTCGCATACTTAAAGCCTTGAATAAAATTGATGTTATCTGGATATCAAATCTACCAGACAACCTCAAGCGGGGATTCTTTCAAGCCACTGTATAGGCTTTTAATGTATTGGATTTTAACTAAAACCCTCAAGTCTAAGCTTCAAACCTACATTCGAATGCTAAGAGTTGTACTTAACATCTCTTAGAGACAACATTCGGATAAATCACAACACTATGGAACCCTCCCTGATATTTCTACAATCTCACACGAACGCAAAATGCGCTTTGCAGGACACTACCTGCGAGCGACACAAGAACTTGCGAGTGATCTCCTGCTCTGGACAAATAGTCATGGAACAAGATGGGTCAGTCATCTATCAACCGCCTACATTGGCCAGGTATATTTTGACCGAGAATGCCTCCCTAATGATATTCTGACCTTGATGCAGGACTGTGATAGTTGGCGCGATAATCTCATTAATGTCCGAGATATCTTGACCTAATAAAATAAAAATAATAACAACTTCAGTATTGTTGTCGTTATGGACATTTTTTTTATTCTGATCAGATCTATAATTAGTTTTGGATATGCTTGAAATAATTTTCATATTTGATTGGATAAATTGTTTTTTGGTAGTCGATGTTAAGGAGATAGTAGCTAATCTAAACTTATTTATAAATGGAACTTTGTCTGTGTGTGTGTGAGTGTGTCTGTGTGTGTGTGTATCCGTTACCTATAGACTCCGAAACGGCTGAACCGATTTTCTTGAAAATTTACACAGTTGTACTATAAGCGTCTGCAAGTGTTCTTAGCTAGGTTTTGTGTCGAGGTACCCCCGATAAATATCGAAAATCGATAATCGAAAAAATCGGGTTATAGAAGGAGTGGTCCGATTTTAATCAAATTTGATACACTCATAGACAAAGACATAAGATACGATATTCAGAAGATTCAAGGTTACAGTTCTTACAATAGTGCAGAAAATCGATAATATATATATATATATATATATATATATATATATATATATATATATATATAAAAGGCAAGATGTTTGTGTGTGTCTGTTTATCTGCCTGTATGTTTGTATTTTTTTCAGCCCTTTTATTTTAGTTTTTGCTTCGCGTTTGGCTCTAAGTAGGTATAATTGTAGTTCTTAGTCTCCGCCATGATACCATTTACTGAGAGGACTTATTTAGCCTTCAAAATTCAGTTTACAACGAAAAAAACTTATTTGATATCGATACCAGGAAATCAAAATTTGACATATCCATTCATTTTTCTTTCAGTCTACAGTTTCGCTTTAACTGGAAATAACTATTGCTTTTTTTAGTCTTTCGTGCCAACGTCCAAAGAGTCTGAGTTCCAGGACCATGGATTAGTTTTAAAGCTTTCATTACACCCGAGCAACGCCGGGCTATACTGCTAGTATTATATACCTGTTTTGATCTAGTTTGTTGTTTCTTTTTTCTTGTAGATTATATATGCCTTGCTTTTAGTATCATTGATGTAACAGTAAGAATCTTGGGAGATTTTAAAAAGTGTTTTATATGTATATTTCCTCTTCAGTTAAATACTGAGTATCGTAGATTATTATTAACTGAACTAACTAGACATGAACATTTGTGCGCGTTTAATATTTGCCATAAGGGAGAGAGTAATTATCGGAAATGGATTATATATATATATATTTTTTTTTCTTTTCTTATTTATTTGATTTTATTCTATCTTTTTCTTTTTCTTTTTCGTTTTCTTTTTCTTTTTCTTTCCCTTTATTTTTCTTTTTCTTTTATTTTATTATTTATTTTTTAATTTCTTTGCAATCTATTTAAAAAGGAAAAGTAGACTAATTTTTCTCCAGTTTCTGAAAGGTTTTTTCTGTTGCTGAGGTGATGTGTCGTCCCCCGTGGGGATCTTCATATCGAAATGGCCATTCAACATCTTTGAGTTAATCCTTTTTTAATATATATTTGCTCTGTAATATTTTATTACATGGAGCTCTCTTCCTGCATCATTTTTTAATATTAAAATAAATTTTTAATATTAATTAGGATCGGGTTTTTTTGAATTTACCTTCCTGCTTTTTTCCCTTGGATTGAAGTATCTGAATTAAAATATATATATATATATATATATATATATATATATATATATATATATATATATATTACGGTTATGACTTTCCGACTTTTTGTAATATAATTGATTTCCTGTATAATTCGTTGAATTTTCTTCAAAAATAAGGAAGAAGGTTTTGATTAATTTTTTTTTAATATCATCTCTAATTTGCCCTCTCGGTAACTCTGATCATTTCTATTAATATGTCTCTCCACTTTCTCTCCCGCCAGGAGTCTCCCACCAGAATTTCTTACTTCTACCAAAGAGCAGACTGGGATGCGTTCCGCGATTTTCTATGCGACGTCTCTTAGGAAAAAAGTGTTCAGTCTCCCCGTTGAGGACTGTGCTACTGTGGTCTCTACCTGGGTGAAAGCTGGCATTAACACTTTCATACCGACCAGGTAGTTCTGTCCCAAATCTCATTCGTCCCCCTGGTTCTTTCCTGCCTGCTCGGCCGCCATTGCCTACAGGAACCATTGCTACTGGCTATTTCAGAGACACTTGTCAGGTCATAATAGGCGCCTATTTGCCTCTGTTCGTAATAGGTGTAATAAGGTATTGAATGAGGCTAAGCTGTTGTTTGCTGAGAGAATGAGGCAGCCAATAGCGGCTTGCAAGTTCGGTTCCAAAGACTACTGGCGGCTCTGCAAACGTGTGCAGAACAACAGCAAACCTCCATCCATCCCTTAATCAATAAATTTGAGGTCCTCACGGCATGTGTGGACAAGGCTGAGGGCTTCGCTCGAAGATTTTCTTCCAACTCCACATTTGACTCGTCTGGAGTATCCGCACTCGACTTCCCCCTTAGAACTGAGGCTTAAATGAGAGATGCTCACATAAACCCCTCACTGGTATCTAAGATAATTTCAAAACTTGAACTCCATAAGGCGAGTGGAGGCGACGGAATCCCGGTCGTCTTGAAGAAATGTGCCCCTTAACTCTCCTCTTTCCTCGCTAAACTCTATAATTACGACCTCTCTTGTTCCTGTTTTCCTGCCGGCTGGAAGTCCTCTTCTGTGGTTCCTGTATTTAAAAACTCAGGGAAATCCTCGGAGCTATCCAATTATCGCCCCATCAACCTCCTACTAATTTTCGGAAAAGTGTTCGAGGCTATTATCAATGCTGCCCATAAACTATTCTCAGATAGACAGTATGGCTTCCGCTTTGCCAGGTCTACAGCCGATATGCTAACGACCATGATTGAGTACATATACCAGGCCCACGATAAGTCCGGCGAAGCTCGAGCTGTTGCTCTGGATATCTTCAAAGCATTTGATAGGGTATGACACGCCGGCCTTCTGCGCAAGCTACGGAGTTATGGGATCACTTGACGATTACTTAGTTTGATCCAATCTTTCCTATCAAATCGCATAATAAAAGTCGTCTTGAACGGGTATGCCTCCTCATCCTAGGCCTAACGCTCTTTCTGATCTTCATAAATGATCTCCCTGACGTGATCAAATCTCAAGTAGGCATCTACGCAGAAGACACCACCATTTACTTCCGCATCAGTAAGAAATCTGGCTAGCCGGACAAACATAACCGCGCTGCTGATCTTGAGAAGGACATCCACTCTCTGGTAGACTGGGGTACGAAATGGCTTGTAAATTTCAATGCTTCTAAAACGAAGCTGCGATCTGTCAACCATCACAAGCAGTCTCTCCTTCCCGCCCCCATAAGCATGGACCAAGCGAGTTTTTCTGAAAGCAATATACTGCGCCTCATCGGCCTCACCCTATTTTCCGACCTCAAGTGGAACCATTACATTCAATCAATAGCTAAATCCACTGCTAGGAAGGTTGGATCACTGTGTCGAGCCAGGAAAATTTTTTTCCGCCTGAATCCATCTTGTACATATAGAAATCGATCATCCGACCGTGCATAGAATACCGTTGTCATATCTGGTCAGGCGCCCTTGCTGTTCATCTCAGGGTTCTGGACAGACACTAAAGGATAATCTGTAATGTGATCGGTCTCGACCTGGCAGCTCGACTCCAGCCACTTTCTCACCGGCGGGATGTGGCTTCCCTCTGTCTCTTCTACAAATATTTTAATGGCTTCTACTCCGACGAGCTTAGGTCACCGGTGTTCCCTCGAGCAACCAGACTGGCAACAAGGTCCCCTACCTTTTACAGTTAGATCAACCAAATGCAGATGACAATTCTACTCCAGCAGCTTATTTTCTCGCACTTCCCGCAAGTGGAACTTCCTTCCGATTACTTGCTTTCCTGACGGATACAACCGCCATGAATTTAAATGCAACGTCAATTCCCATCTCTTATCTATTGTCCTTCCCTCGTTTTTTCTACATCACCGCGTGTATCTTGTTCCTTTCTCACTCTACCTTCGCAACTGTCATCATACCTGTATTCCCATCTTTCTCTTGCCCTTTCTCTGACACCCCCTGTAGCTGGCTTGTCCTTCCTTCTCCTTCTGCCTAACCTTTTACTCTTTTGTAGCCCCCAGCGCATCAGTGGCGGTACTGCATTGCTTGGTGGGAAACGATAAAACAACAACAACAAAAAAAAACACGAAGTTTATAAAACCGTATGCAAGTATAGTAATACCATGCCTTTTAGAACTTCATTGAAACTTCTAGAACTTGTTTTTGTTTATTTATAAGGTTGTGTGTTATACTTTAGCTATAAATTGTTAAATGCCTTAAAATAGATAAGTACAATCCAAGTACATCATGAGCAAATTGAAAAATAGAAGTGTTGCAATATTCAGATTTTTTTTACCCTTATTGCGTGTATAGTAAGGGGTCAGCTTTTAAAAGAACTAAAACAAATTAATAGATTTTTTCATTAATTTTTAACAAAATTTCATCAATTTATGACAGGAATATAGGGTTACAAACATGTCATCAACGTAATGAACATAGATAGATATAGGCATGTGGTTCAGGAATCAACACTTCATGATCCCTGTCAGAAGATCGCATTGCAGCTTGAAAAGGATTGTCACTATGTAGTGTTGATTCCTATGTCTACACTGTCCCCCCCTCTCTCTCTCCTTCTCTCTCTCTCTCTCTCTCTATATATATATATATATATATCGCTCATTCAATAATGAATTAGAGCACTCTGGCTATTGGGCGCGTATAATGATAATATACGAGCTAAAAAGTCTGCCTTCTTCTACTGAGCGCCCATAGCCCAGAGGTAGAATCGCCGACTGACGCCAATTCGGTCGGGTTTCAATCCTGGGTTAAAAAGCAATCGGAGTCTAACCGTACTGATGAGCTGTGGTACAGCAAAACAGATCTGTCTGCGGATGACTATATATATATAGTCATCCGCAGACAGACAGACAGATATATATATATATATATATGTGTGTGTGTGTGTGTGTGTGTGTGTGTAATCGGGTTAATTTAACCATCAGAATTCATGGCTTAAAAATACACGTACACATATGCATAAGAATATCAGTTAGTTTAGTGTCATACGTGATACACGCCTAGGCGATCGTGTCACTTTAGAGACATGACTGCCTGGGCAGAATGTTTTCCCACTGAAGTTTGCCATTACTTTCTGCAGTAGACTGGTTGCCAAACAAGTCTACAGAATCCAGTCTGTCCTGCTATTCAACCTATAGCTGGTGGGAGAAGAGATGGATTAATACCTATTCCAAGGCTATTATCGCGTAAGCGTAGGAAACAAATTCGACTGGAATTCGAACTCGGCTCTTCGAGTTCTCAGTCCGAGCCAATATCTATTACACCAAAACACACATAAGAATATATACACTTCTAAATACACAAAGTTCTCTCTCTCTCTCGCTGTTTTCCTTATTCTCGTTCTCTCTATTCTTCATGTTCACTTGCTCTCATACGCACTTCTTCTTCTATGAGCCTTGTTCCTTCAGGACGTAGGCGATCATGGCTTCCTACGTCTCCTTATCCCTGGTGGTCCTCAGCACGCTTTCCCCTTTTACACCGCATAACTCCCGTTCTACCACCCACCCGCACAGACCAGTCAAGTACGTTACACACTGTTTTCCTCGTCTCTCTTTCTCTCTATCTGGCCTGTTAGTATCAGGTTCTCCAAGCCCTTCTTTCTCCATTGCATGCTCCAGAAATTTCAGCTGTTTCTTCCTGGTGCTCAGTATTAGTTTCCTTTCGTTTCCATCCTTTCTAAAACCTCATCATTGCTCACACGCTCGATCCGCGATATCCGCAGCATCCTTCTGTAGAACCACATTTCAGTTGCTTCAAGGTTTTTCTTCATTTTCGATGATATTGTCCAACATTCACTGCCATATTGAAGAACTGACATCACATAGCAATCTAGTACTCTCTTCTTTGTTTATAGTGAAAATTTGCTGAAATTTTTCATGCCAGTTTGCCTTCGTATTTCTGTCTCGTACCTTCCGTCTTCTGTTAGAACACTTCATAGGTATTTAAATTTTTACACCTGTTTGATTTTGGTATCCCCCACCTGTATTTGACATTTTCGGCTAAAGCACTTACGCACCTAGATAAAAAAAAAATCCACATTCACTTTCATACAATGAGTTGCGGTAGCAGTGAAGAGCTTCGTCTCCACCGCCCGTAACTGGCCCTGCTTTCATCATGAACGCTAGTCGCTATAATGAAGTATTTCTTTTTTTTTTTTCTTTTTTGCGTTGTTATTTTCGAAAGTATTTCGATAGGGGTGGGGAAAATTAAAACATTATGTATTACAGTAATGATAATATTACAGATTTGAGGTGAGGACACAATAATTGAAGAATAGAATGGAACAAATATAGCTGCTAAGAGTCAAGCGTTTAAAAGTCGGCGTTTACAAAGATTACCAAAAATGGTGTTTTTTTCTTAATTCTACTTGCTGTCGGCAATTTTGCGAATTAAGGAATTCATTTTGTTATTTTGCTTTTAACGCGAAGGCACAATCATAAAACCTCGTCAATAAATAATAATAATAATAATAATAATAATAATAATAATAATAAGAAGAAGAAGAAGAAGAAGAAGAAGAAAGAATTATAATGATAGCTTTTGTAACTATAATTTCAAATAATAGCCATCACTTCGTCACTAGCCAATATTAACATTAAGATAAAAAGAAAAAAGAGGAAAAAGAAGAAGAAAATAGAAAAGAAAAATGAGAATGAAAAAGAAAAAGATGAAAAGAAGAAGAAAGATAAGAGGGAAAAAGAAGAAAAATAATAAAGAGAAAAGAAAACGAAAAAAGATTAAAATAAGAAAGAGTAAAACTAAGAAAAACGAAGTTGAAAAAAGAAAATAAAATAGAGAAGAAAAAAGATAAAAAGAAGAAAAAAGAAGAGGAAAACCGAAGGAAAAGAAGACAAAGAAGGAGAAAAAAAGAAGAAAAGGATGAAAATAAGAAAAATGAAGAGGAAAAAACGAAAAAGAAAAAGAAGAAAAAGGAAAAGAAAAAGAAAAAAAAGAAGAAAAAGATGAAAAAAGAAGAAAAACGAGGGAGAAGAGAAAAAAGGAAAAGAAAAAGACAGAAAAGATGAAAAGAAGATGAAAAACTAAGAAGAAACAAAAAAGAAAAAGAAGAAAAAAGAAGAAAACGATAAAGAAAGAAGCTGAAGCAGAAAGAATTAAAACGATAGCTTTTGTAAGTATAATTCGAAACAATAGCCATCACTTTAAATTAATAATAAAGTTAATATGACAAAATATTGATTGGACTTAATAAGAAAATCGGGAGGGGGGGTTAAAGGGGGGAAGGCAATATATAAGAAGAAGTAGAAGTAATATCGTTTCAAAAGATGTGTTCCCAGTCTGTAAACAGACGAATAATTGCAATGAGAAATTTGGGAGACATTATTAATTCATCCAATTAATTAGTTAGTATATTTTAAAATTATCTGATGATTTTTGTTTAAGATTAAAGACAAAGGCGTCTTCGAAAAAGACGCCATTATTCGTTCGATATCCTTGCTTTGTTTGACAACAGCGTAGTTTGTATTGCTCATGCCTTCATTTTAAAGGCATCTTTGTTGCGATCTTTCCTCGAAGCATTTTGTGTTTGTTCCCAGTACTCTTACTGTTACAAAGATGACAGTTTTTCTTATCTCTCACAGTTTTTGAAAATTGGGATTATTTTTATCACATTGGCTTACACGCAGTTAAAAAAAAACATGACTGCATTCACCTATGCTAAAAATGATCACACGCACGCACACACACGATCACACACACACACACACACACACGCACGCACGCACGCACACACAGATATATATATGACAGAATAAATAAAGAACAGCTAGAAAAAGTGTGTTTAATTTAACAAGTTTCACTTTATTATGTTTCTTCAGAGATTTGTTAATAAGACACGGTTTTAATTTTTTAATTTTTTTTAAAAACAAAGAGATGGTATGTTAATTAAGGTTGGATTTCATCGGTCAGATACCTGTAACTTGTAATAATGCAATAGATGACCATTTTTGAATGTATGAAAAACTCATGCCTGTTTATATATTTGTGTGTCACGTGTAATAAAAGCAATAGATGTTTATTATAAATGTGAGTATAAATGTCTGTTTAAGTGTATGTATGCGAAAATAATGCACGTTTCATGAGTAAAAACAACAGACGTTTTGTGTCGATTAGTTATATTGATTTACTTTTTCAAATTACTAGTAATCCTTTATAGACAAGAAGGAAAGTCCGTTAGAACATCTCAAAAGTCCATTGTGTAAGAAATACTATGGAAGCCATCAGTACAGACAAGTGTGAGTCACGCGTGCAAAGGCGAAGTGTGATGTGTGCGTGTGTGTTTTATTTTATTTATTCATTTTTCTTAAGCATTTCACCCCAAGCAAGGTAGTTTTACTGCCATTGGTTCGCAGGGGGATACATAGGAGGAAAGTAACGAGAAAGAGGAACAGGTTATAGGAGGTCTCAGGAAGAGGGTAAGAGAAGGGGAAGAATACTGGTAGATAGACTAAACTATCGCCCGGTTCACATTCCACCCACATCTAATGAACAGGTGAAGAGGATCATCCCTTGTTTCCTGTTTAGGATGCGGTTTCCGGTTTTCTCTTTTCTAATCTTCTTCTCACTTCGTTTTGTTTTTCAATTGGAGTAGATAGACTAAACTATCGCCCGGTTCACACTCCATCCACATCTAATGAACAGGTGAAGAGGCTCATCCCTTGTTCCCTGTTTAGGATGCCTTTTCCGGTTTTCTCTTTTCTAACCTTCTTACTCTTATGTAGCCCCCTGCACATCAGTGGCGTTACCGCCTTTCTTGGGGTGATATGATTTTAAAAAAAATGGGAGTGGAGTGGACGGAGAAAAGAGCATGAGAGAAAGGATGCGAGTCAGTGAAATAGAAGATGACTAATTGACCTTACAATTGAATTCTGGGAGATTGGGGAAGCGAGTATACGGGAGGAAATTCCACAGGCGAGAAGTGCGAGAAAGAAGCTAATAAAGTAAAAGTTGCGGTTACATTTTATTGGTTTCACTGTAAAAGGGTGGGGCCTAGTTGCTAGTCTAGTAGCTCGAGTAAATTCATACATAGAGGGCACCAGTGAGCTAAGTTCATTGGAGCAGAAGCCGTGAAAGTATTTGTAGAAGAGACACAGGGAAGTCACATCACGCCGGTGAGAGAGTAATTGCAGCCGAGCTGCCAAGTCGAGATCGATCACATTACCCCGATGTGAATAGCAAGGGCACCCGATCAGATATCGCAGCAGTATTCAATACACAGGCGAATGGCAAATTTATAAGGTCTAAATATCACATGGAAGCTCGATACTGTCACGCAAAATACAGTGTTGATTTTAATGTCAATTCACGATCTATCTTTGATATTGTGTACCCATCGCCTATAGATAAATAAAATTTTAAACATATATATATGTGTGTGTGTGTGTGTGTGTGTGTGTGTGTGTTTGTGTGTATGTCTATGCATTGAGTGACACACGCAGACTCATTAGGCGCTGAGGAATATTTAGAAAATAATAGCTTCTATTATTTCTAAATATTTAAAAATAATAACTGCCATTATTGCTAAAAGTGATTTAGGACAATATCTATGACGTTAAATTAAGAAGCGGTTATGTCTGAATATACATTTTTTGGACAAATGGTAGAGAAACGAAAACGCCAATTTTGGACATTCCGAAAATACAACTAAAATAATTACATTTTTGATTGGCTTCTGTTCAGAAGATTATTTTGTTAAATTTATGCGTTGCGTACTGTGAGGGATGTGCGTTGTGGTGCATTGGATATCGGCTCGGAACGAGAAATCGGGGAGCCGAGTTCGAATTCCAGCTGAATTCATTGTCTTCACTTACGCGCAAATACCCTTGGGAAAGATATTAATCCGTCTCTTCCTTCCAGTTATGGGTTAAATAACAGGACAGATTGGGTTCTATAGCCTTGGTCGGCAACCAGTCTACCGCAGAAAGCAATGGCAACCTACTGCGGGATAATCTTCGGCCCAGTCAGTCATGTCTCTTTCGAGACATGCTCGCCCAAGCGTGTATCACGTATGGCACTTAACTGACTGACTGTGACTGACAAATAGTAATAAAAAACGTTTACATTGAACGGCCAACGAAGATCAGGCCGGCCATTGCGATGAGTTTGGTGAAAACAACAATGAACTCTCTAACATTTGAGAAGTGATAACTAATCTTCATACTTGTGGAAGAACTTATCGAATGATCTCCAATCAGTACGTTTAGAGCTATGAAAAGAACATAGAGTGATGACGGCACTGAATTGAAAACTACGATCTCATTATATATATTACGAGACACAACGGTATCATTAAATTTCGGGCTAAGGCCAGATTTAGACGTTAGGGAAATAACTAACATTAGCATTAGGTAGTGCTGGGGTTAAGAGTTACGTAAGTTACTAATATTAAATCTAGGTAGAGCTAGGAATAGACGTTGGATTAAGAGCAACTTTAACCATAGGAAGAGGTAGATTAAGTCGTTAGGTAAATAATTATCATTAACATTAGGCAGACGTAGAGTTAGACGTTAGGTAAGTAACTAATATAAACCTTAGGTAGAGCTCGTGTTAGATTTTAGATAAATAATTGTCATTAGGTAAAGTTAGGGATAGACTTTAGGTAACTGATAATATTGACCTTAGGTAGAGCTCGTGTTAGATTTTAGATAAATAATTGTCATTAGGTAAAGTTAGGGATGGAATTTAGGTAAATGATAATATTAACCTTAGGTAGAGCTCGTGTTAGATTTTAGATAAATAATTGTCATTAGGTAAAGTTAGGGATAGACTTTAGGTAAATGATAATATTAACCTTAGGTAGAGCTAGGGTTAGACGTCAGGTAAATAACTATAATTAATATACTGCAGATCTTTAGTTAAGTGTTAGGTAAGTAACTAATATTAACCTGAGCTAGAGTTACATTTTTGTTAAATAATTGACATTGGGTGAAGCTAGGGAAAGGCGTTGAGTAAATAATATCATTAACCCTAGGTATATATAGGGTTAGACGTTAGGCATATAATTAAGATTAGGTAGAGCTGAGGTTAGACGTTAGATAAATAATATTAACCCTAGCTAGAGCTGATGTTAGATTTTAGGTTAATAATTTACATTAAGAAAAGATAGACATTAAGTACATAACAACATTAACTTTGGACAGAGCTGAGGTTAAGTAATAGGTAAATGATTAAAATTAGGCAAAGCTAGGGATAGGTGTTATATAAATAATAATATTAACCCTAGTGAGAACTAGAGATAGACGTTAGGATCATAGCAACATACAGCTAAATTTAAGCGTTAGGTCAGTAACTAATATTAACCTTAGGTAAAGCTAGAGTTATCTATCTAAACTTATTTATAAATGGAACTTTGTGCGTGTGTGTGTCTGTGTGTCTGTGTGTGTGTCAGTTACCTATAGACTCCGAAACGGCTGAACCGATTTTCTTGAAAATTTACACAGTTGTACTATAAACGTCTGCGAGTGTTCTTAGCTAGGTTTTCTGTCGAGGTACCCACGATAAATATCGAAAATCGATAATCGAAAAAATCGGGTTATAGAAGTAGTGGTCTGATTTTAATCGAATTTGATACACTCATAGACAAAGACATAAGAAACGATATTCAGATGTTTCAAGGTTGCAGTTCTTACAATAGTGCAGAAAATCGATAATATATGCATATATAAAAGGCAAGATGTTTGTGTGTATGTCTGCTTATCTGCCTGTATGTCTGCTTTTTTTTCAGCCCTTTTATTTTAGTTTTTGCTTTGGGTTTGGCTCTAAGTAGGTATAATTGTAGTTCTTAGTCTCAGCTATGATACCATTTACTCAGAGGACTTATTTAGCCTTCAAAATTTAGTTTATGACAAAAAAAAATTATTTGATATCAATACCAGGAAATCAAAATTTGACTTACATCCATTGATTTTTCATTTAGTCTACGGTTTCGCTTTAACTGGAAACAACTATTGCTTTTTAGTCTTTCGTGCCAACGTCCAAAGAGTCTGAGCTCCAGGACCATGGATTAGTTTTGAAGCTTTCATTACACCCTGGCAACGCCGGACTATGCTGCCAGTATTATTATATATTGAAGGCAACAGGGACAGAGGAAAGTAGCGAATAGCACACAGGCATAATTAATTTACTAATCACCACTTAGATGTGGCACAAGGCTGAAAGTATGGAGTACCCAGTGAGGATCGAACTCACTACTCAGTTGTAACATGTTCTAATGAGACAAGCTTGCTAACTATTACCCCACGTCCAGGTGCTGAAGTAGCACGCAGGCATTAGGTGAGACAGCGTATAGGCAAAATTTACTACAAAGAATAAGAAATTGTGGAAAACGATGATCCCCAACGTCGTGAAAGTACACAGCACATAGAAGAAGAATGATTTGAAAAATGATTTAATTATTAACATGACACGCAATTCGAGAAATGAAGAAGCTAGTTGTCCAGCCTTAAAAGATGTGAGAAGATTATCTGAAGAGAAAGTAAAAAAGTTGAAAAATCTTGTCTTGTGTCAAAATTCTTGCCACCTTTCTTAACAAAGTGCAAACAGCGCACCACAAAATAAAAAGAAGTACTGATTAGGGGTTGATAAAAGAAATGGAGGAGCTGAATCAAGTATTAAGTTTTAAAGTCTCTTGATACAGTATTTTTTTTAGACATTTCATAAAATAAACCTTTTTTTTAATAGATATATTATCTTACTGCAATGAGAAGGTAGTGTAACGGATATCGGCAAAATGACCCACTTCCGTACAGTTTTGTCAGCTGAAGCACCTTTACCGTATACAATACATATATTTTTTGTTGTTTTTTTTTTAATCATATCACCCCGAGCAAGGCGGTAACGCCACTGATGTGCAGGGGGCTACATAGGAGTGAAAAGATTGGAAAAGAGAAAACCGGAAACCGCATCCTAAACAGGAAACAAGGGATGAGCCTCTTCACCTGTTCAATAGACGTGGGTGGAGTATGAACCGGGTGATAGTTTAGTCTATCTACTCCAATTGAAAAAAAAAGTAAGAAGATTGGAAAAGAGAAAACCGGAAACCACATCCTAAACAGGAAACAAGGGATGAGCCTCTTCACCTGTTCAATAGACGTGGGTTTGAAATGCATTTTTGCCTTTACGGTAATAAAAAAGCATCAGTCAGTCAGTTAAGTGCCACACGTGATACACGCTTGGGCGATCATGTCTCGAAAGAGACATGACTGACTGGGCAGAAGATTATCCCGCAGTAGGTTGCCATTACTTTCTGCGGTAGACTCATTGCCAATCAAGGCTATAGAACCCAAACTCTACTGCTATTTAACCCATAATTGGAGTGAAGAGACGGATTAATATCTTTCCCAAGGGTATTTGCACATAAGTGAATGCAATGAATTCAGCTGGAATTCGAACTCGGCTTCCCGATTTCTCGTTCCGAGCCGATATCTAATGCACTACAAGAGCCAACCTTAGCCACCCTAAAAGCAGGTCTGCAAACTAAGAAAGTCATGCTGTGTCTCTGGGTGTGTTGGAAAGGAATATTGTATTATGAGCTTCTGCCAAGTGACCAGTTAATTGATTTTGAAAAGTACTGCTTCCAACTGGATAAATTAAAAGCAGTGGTTCAAGGAAAACGCCTAGAACTGCCGAATAGGAGAGGGTGATGTTTTTCATCAGGATAATGCCAGACCTTACGTTTATTTGGTGACCCTAACATTTTTCTCGAGATTTGAAATCTCTACGTTTCGATCAATTTCGCAAACCACTCCATGGAATTTGAATAAGCTGATTTATTTGAGAAAATAATTTGAAAAAAAAAATCTATTTAACTGTTTAATAATTTCTTTAATTTAATTTTATAGTGCATCATGGTAAACAATTCTTTTTAAAAAAATTACGTTTTTCTTTTTTGACAGTAAAAAATAAATTCTTAAATTTTTTTTTTTTTTACTCTTGGGCATGCAACATACAACATACAACCAACCATGCGTAAATCTTTCTTCCAGGAGCCCAAATCCAACTTTTTGATGCGTTTGATTTTGTGATTTGTTTATAGTTATCACAAACGCTAGATTTTCGTATACAAAAACCTAAAGAAAAGATATGAAAAAAGAAAGAATATTACATTTTTATTAAATAAATATTTGTTGTTTCATTAAAACCAGTTGTAGCATTTTGCATGCGAAGTAATAAAACTTTTAATTTTTCAAAGAACTGAATGAAAATTTAAAGGTACTTTGTACCCCTTTACCTGTTTGCACCTTTCCCCAAAATTTGGTTTCGATCAGTCTATGAGCAGCTGATTTAGAGTGTGTGATGATGAACGAGCGAACTAACAGGAGTCACAGGATTGTATATATAGATAAACAGATATTGCCAGACCTTGTACAGAAGGTAGCTGAAGAGAGTGACAAAAAAAGGACTACAAATATACTGCAAGAAAACCGAATGCATCGTCATCAGCAAAAAGAGCAGCCAAAAATGCCAAATACAGGTGAGGGACACTAAAATCAAGCAGGTACAAAATTTTAAATACCTGGGAAGTGTTCTAACAGAAGACGGAAAGTGTGACGCAGAGATCCAAAGGCGAATTGGTGTGGTGAAGAACGCGTTCCAGTAGTTGAGTAAAGTATTAAGAGACAGGAAACTTTCACTAGAAACAAAGAAGAGAGTACTAGATTGCTGTGTGATGTCAGTTCTTCAATATGGCAGTGAATGCTGCACAATGTCATCAAAGATGGAGGAAAACTTGAAGCAACTGAAATGTGGTTCTACAGAAGGATGCTGCGGATATCAGAGACCAAGAATGTGAGCAAAGATGATGTTTTGGAAAGAATGGAAACGAAAACGAAATTAATATTGAGCATCAGGAAGAGACAACTGAAGTTCCTAGGAGATGCAATGAGGAAGGAGGGCTTGGAGAACCTGATACTAACAGGCTAGATAGAGGGAAAAAGAGACAGGGAAAAGCAACGGATAACATATTTGAAGGGCCTGAGCAGGTGGATGACAAAACGGTGTTTGTGAGATGTTACAGGAGAAAACGTGCTAAGAGCCACCAGGGATTGGGAGACGTGGATGGCCATGATCGCCTAAGTTCTAAAAGAACAAGGCACGTAGAGGAAGAAGATTATCAAAGGTTTTCTGTGTAATTATTTATCTATACATCAGAATAAATGAAAGTTTTGACAAACTAAATAAATCCTACGCATGATATTACAATTTACAATAGACAACTAGCATTAAATTAATTTGAAATGCATTTCTATAGAAAAATCATTTTCAAATCATTCCTATGGTAAAATTATTAACAATGGATTCTTACAATAAAATTATTTACAGTTAAATTTTCTAGTATATGCATTTCGTCTCAGCTTTGTCATGAGAATGAATGAAAGTTTTGACGAATTTGTTTAATATACTTTATATAATAGCATATCTAAACAGCTCCGTCTTCAATTAATTTGTATTCAATGTAGAAAATCCAAGTTTTATATTTTTTTTATTCAGCATAGTTAAAATGTAAAAAATACGTTTAACAGATACTGAAAACTTGAGATTATTACGTATTATTTAAATATAAATGATTAAAAAATCTTTCAAAGCGTGCTTTTTAAATCATTGTCTTTTAGTTATTAAATTTGGAATTAGATTCAGAAATGTAGATTCAGAAATGTAGACATAAAATTGAGAATACCCGACTCAACCACGACGCACATGGTCGTTCATGAACGTGCAAGGCAATTGATCCATACCTGTACGCTTCCTCACTCCAGTTTAAATTAGCTCCATTCAAATGTAAAAATGCTGTTATACATTTCTTGAGTAAACTGTTACCTGAAGAGAACTACCTTTTCTTTCTTTCTTTCTTTCTTTCTTTCTATCTATCTATCCCAGTCTGTTGAAATTTATCATGATGTTCTTTCTTTCTTTCTTTCTTTCTTTCTTTCTTTCTTTCTTTCTTTCTTTATCCGTCTAACAATGTAGCTAATTTTGTTTAAATCTATCTATCTATCTATCTATCTATCTATCTATCTATCTATCTATCTATCTATCTATCTATCTATCTGTCTATCATGTTATTCTTTCTTTCTTTCTTTCTTTCTTTCTTCATGTTATTCTATCTATCTATCTATCTATCTATCTATCTATCTATCTATCTATCTTATTATTCTTTCTTTCTTTCTTTCTTCATGTTCTATCTATCTATCTATCTATCTATCTATCTATCTATCTATCTATCTATCTCATCTATTTCTATTCTGTCTATCTATCTATCTATCTATCTATCTATCTATCTATCTATCATGTTATCTTTCTTTCTTTCTTTCTTTCTTTCTTTCTGTCTTCATGTTGTTCTATCTATCTATCTATCTATCTATCTATCTAACTATCTATCTATCTATCATGTTATTCTTTCTTTCTTTCTTTGTTTCTTCATGTTGTTCTATCTATCTATCTATCTATCTATCTATCTATCTATCTATCTATCTATCTATTATTTTGTTCGATCAATCTCTCTTAACTATCTCTCTGTCTCATTCAAGATATATCCGTCTACCTATCTGTCTTTGTATATCTATAATGTCTATAATTCTGTTCATATCTGAGTGTACTATAAATGTGCATTGATGCAGCTGCTTAATCACGAGAAAAGAAATTAAAACACCCTGCAATGGCCGTACCCCGTTGATGAACATTGTAATAATATATTAGAAAGTTGTGTAAAATGACTTTAAAAAGCATTCTTTCCACTTGGAATCAGAGTTTCACTCCGCAAATACTTTAGCTAAATATCTAATTGCAATATTTGGATACATAAAAAAATTATTTCATTAATGACAGTGAGGCGTACAAGTCATTTCCATTATGTGTCATATATGTGTCATTTCCATTATGCGTCATATATATGTCATTTCCATTATGCGTCATATATATGTCATTTCCATTATGTGTCATATATGTATCATTTCCATTATATATATACAGTGTATCGAGGCAGCAGATAACAGATAATTTTCTAAACATATACTGTTAAATCGGCTCGGAACGAGAAATCGGGAAGCCGAGTTCGAATTCCAGCCGAATTCATTGCATTCACTTACGCACAAATACCCTTGGGAATCCGTCTATTCCTTCCAGTTATGGGTTAAATAACAGGACAGATTGGGTTTTATAGCCTTGGTCGGCAACCTGTCTACCGCAGAAAGCAATGGCAATCTACTGCGGAATAATCTTCTGCCCAGTCAGTCATGTTTCTTTCGAGACATGATCGCCCCAGCGTGTATCACGTATGGCACTTAACTGACTGATATTGTTAAATATAAGAGACAATGAATGTCTATTATGTTTAATCATGAGCAGTTCTAAACATTGTATTTTCAAATCCAAAAATTATCCAAATGTTGGAAAAATTTTGTCTGTATATATATATATATACAGCTCAAAAAAATTATCGGAACACTTTTTAATCAGAGTATAGCAACCTTCAGTCAAACCTTTGGGATATTGATCTGGTCAGTTAAGTAGCAGAAGTTGTTCTTAATTAGTTTCAGCTGCTTTGTTGTTAATCAACAACAGGTGCTTCAGAGGGGCAACAATGAGACCCCCACCCCCCAAAACAGGAATGGTTGAGGCCACTCATACTTATTTTCCCTTCTCATCTCTTTTGGCTGATTTTTTACTGACTGACTTTCTACTGCTGTAGTTTTTCATTTGTCTTGGATCAACATCTCTGTTGATAGCATGGTGCAGTACCTGGACGCTACAGAGGTTGCACAAGTAGTGCAACTCCTCCAGGATGGCACATCAATATATGCCGTTGCAAGAAGGTTTGCTGTGTCTTCCAGCACGGTCTCAAGAGCATGGAGGAGATTCCAGAAGACAGGTAGTTATTCCAGGAGAGCTGGACAAGGCTATAGAAGATCCTTAAACCCGCAGCAGGATCGGTATCTGCGCCTTTGTGCAAGGAGGACCAGGATGAGCACTGCCAGAGCCCTACAAAATGAACTCCAGCAGGCCACTAGTATCAATGTTTCTGACTAAACATCAGAAAGAGGTTCTATGAGGGTCGCCTGAGCCCGACGTCCTGTAGGGGGCCCTGTGCTCACTGCCCAGTATCGTAGAGCTCGATTGGCATTTGCTATAGATCACCAGAATTGGCAACTACTTAACCGATGAGAGCAGGTTCAATCTAAGCACATGCGACCAGATCAATATCCCAAAGGTTTGACTGAAGGTTGCTGTACTCTGATTAAGTGTTCCTCTAATTTATTTGAGCTATATATATATATATATATATATATATATATATATATATATATATCATTCGGAAGTTGGAAAGTAGCAATTCATTCAGGAATATAGATATTGGAAAAAAATCTGGTGTGCAGATTTATAGTTTGATAAAATTCGATAGTGGCACTCTGGAGAATTTAAGTCGAAGTAAGTAACTTTCATTTTTTTTCTAAGTGTGGCATTTTTTTACATCAATCTGTGGTTTGTTTCTATGTATATTTAATGCATGTAATAAATTGTTGTGCTTATATACTTTTTTTTAATTTCTGCAACTTTCCTCAATGTATTTTGAGGAACAGTTATGGCATTCATTTTATATATACCTGCTTCAGAATTCTTATTGTTATTGGTGGTTTTGTTTCTGATCATGTCCATAATAGTTTTGGGTGCAGTTGTAATAATTTTGCTATTGTTTAGATTTGGTGATTGTTTTCATTGTTTTTGATGATTGTTTTAGATAATGGATGTCAAATTGTATTAATTCATCTGTTTTTATCGAGTTTATTACTGTTAATAAAGCCATTATCTTTTTTGTGTTCGTATATTCTGCATGCTTTTCTCTTATCATTGTGAATGAAATAATAAGGTTTTTGAAATTGTTTTCTATGACTAGCGAAATAGTAATGTAATTAGTTCATCCGGGTTTGTACAAACCCAAAATGTACTTTCATCCTGATCTTCAGTATAAATGTCCTTTTGGTTTCCTTTTTCTTTAGGACTTCATCGTTTTTCACATGTTCGGTCCATATCATCCTTCTGTTGCTTCCACTCTCTTCTTCATATTTAAGGATATTGTCCAACATTCACTAACATATTGTCGTTATGCGGCCATTGGCCGAGATAGAACTCATTACACCCTTCCAGTATTCCCTCTGCATTTGGAACCCTGGCGCATTTTGCAGCGAAATTCATAATCTTGTCAAATAACTGAATACTTGATGCTTCGCCAGGGCTACCAATGGTGTTTTTATTGTGACACCAACACTAGATGGGTTGCCTCCAGGCCCCATCCTGTTATTTAACCCATAACTGGAGGGAAGTGACGGATTAATACCTTTTCCACGGATACCAGTGCTGAAGTGAATGCAGGGTACTCAACTGGAATTCGAACTCGGCTCACCGATTTCTCTTTTCAAACCGATATCCACTGCACCACAACACACATCCGTCACTACCATATAGAAGAACAGATTACGCTTAACAGTTTAGTATTCTTTCGTAAAAACCCGGATAAAAGCATCAAAACTATTTCCCTAGTCTCCTTATTTTAAACTTCATGTTTTCAATTCCTGCTGTGCGTTAAAAATAAAGCGTCAGGAAATCAGTTAATCTATAAAGCACGACGACAGCGAAAGGTTGAAACCTTGGTAGCGTAATTAGTTAAATCTTCCTAATTTTAATAACTAAATCTCTGCATACTGAATCTTTGTCTTTTATTTTTCTTTGCACTGAGCAGTTTTAAATACAACTGTTTACTGGTCTAATTTGACTCTGACCGATAATTGTTTAATGATTTACTTTCTCGCCCGCCGATTGAGCACTATAGAGAAACAGTAGCTTCTCACCTTTATTTACGCATCGTTCGTTTATTTGAACACTCTCGGCTACTGGTAAGTGTTTACATTGTATAAATAACACGCTAAAATCGACCTTCCTTCGCACATAGCTCAATGATATCACTGAAATCCTGGCTAAAAGCAATAGAATGTCTAACCGTACTGATGAGCTGTAACACAGCGAAACTGGACTCTCTGCGGATGAATATATATATATATATATATATATATATATATATATATATATATATATATGCAATTTGTTATGTATATTATATTATTTATATATTATATATGCACGGTACTTATTTGAAAGTGCTCAATATCAGTGATAGAGCTGATATTTTCATTTAGATAGGTGTGAGTTTGTGACCCTGGGTTTCACGCTCTGACGATCGTAAGAGCTTGAAACCCAGGGTCACAAACTCACATCTATCTATCTATCTATCTATCTATCTATCTATCTATCTATCTATCTATCTATCTATTTAAACACAAACATATAACGATACTCGTTTCGAAAAACCCTCCGCGTATTTATTGTTTGTTTGTTTTTGAGGCTTAACGACCTATCAATCCTTATGGGATCATTTTAAGGTCATAACCAGTGATTTTTGGGTAAGGTTATTTTATTTTTACAACGTTTTCTTTTCACGATTCATTGGGATTTATTTTTAAGAGCAGGGTCCCCAAATCCTACTCTTGTTATTTAACCCATAACTGGAGGGAATGGACGGATTCATACCTTTCCCAAGGGTACCAGTGTTTAAGTGAATGCAGGGTATTCAACTGGAATTCGAACTCGGCTCACCGATTTCTCTTTCCGAGCAAATATCCACTGCACCGCAACGCACATCCGTCACTATACGCTTACAGCACCTGGTATTCCCAAGCGGTGACCCATCTAAGTACTGACCAGGCTCAACGTTGCTTAACTTCGGTGATCGGGCGAGAACCGGTGTATTCAACGTGATAGGCCGTAAGCCCCCGCGTATTTACGCGCAAGGAAAAAATGGTTGTAAAAAAAAGAAAGAGCTAAGCACATGAACATAGACAGATAGATACACCGTATTCGATTTGTCAGGAAGGTGACTTCCTTATTATATTGGCTTGAGGAGGCGATCCCAGCGTGTCTGAAACAATCCGGGTAAAATCAAGCGTTGTGAACCGGAAGTTATATGTCGTCTTGACAAAGATATCGAGTGTATTGCCCTTGTTCAAAAATTTGATCGCTGCGTCGTTGAGTTGATGAACTAAAGGCAAGGATTATGACAGCATTCAGCAACTTAAACAAGGACTTTGTTAAAACGAGATACCAGTATTATGTTCAGTCGTTAAATGAGATGTCAGCGATATTTTTATATTTCTGTAATTTCGAAAGCATTTTATCTATCGCTCTCTCTGTCTCTCTGTCTCTCTGTCTCTCTCTCTGTCAGTCTGTCTGTCTGTCTGTCTGTCTCTCTCTCTCTCTCTCTATATATATATATATATATATATATATATATATATATTTATATTGATTGTTTAATTACTTAGTTTTTGGTCATAATAAAATTAGACAAGTGCACATTTGTATTAGCCAGGATATATATGCAGTAATCCGTCTTTTATCCAAGTTTTGTTTAAAGTCACAATTATATTGTAGAACTTTTGAATATTCTTCATTTGTAAACGAGGTATTATGCGACCTAGGTTTCTACCATGCGGTGTCTTCAGGCGATTTGCAATAACTGATTTTACCATTTACCTTCTTTTTTTAAAAAAAACACTCACGTTACAGTAATTTTTTTTGAACGTTCACGTGACAAGGAATTTTTGAACGCGCAATTTTTAAAATTACAAGAAATAATAACGTTTTCATCCATGGTTGTATGAATCTAATACGTATTTTTCATCTTTTTTTGGGAATAGCATAATCGCTAACGTTTCTTACTGGCACAGTCTACATATTTTGCCACTGTTGTAAAACTTGGCTGTTTCCACTATACTCCACGTTATATCTGTTATTGCAAATCGCCTGAAGACACCACATGGTAGAAACCTAGGTCGCGCAATAACTTGTTTACAAATGAAGAATATATATATATATATATATATATATATATATATATATATATTCGTCTAGTTCATTAGGTGTAATCTCTCTCTCTCTCTCTCTCTCTCTCTCTCTCTCTCTATATATATATATATATATATATATATATATGAATAGAAATAGATAACACCTAATGAACCAGACGAACCTACCTAGGTTTCACGTAAACGGATCGTCAAGGAAAGCTGGCCAGGTTCGTCTGGCTCAATAGGTGTTATCTATTTATTTTGCTCTACCTCTGTATTGAGCACTTTCTGTTAATTGATTACTCGTATCGGGGTTTTTTCTTTGGGCATCGTGCTGATCTCGGTCCGAACATTTTTGACTGACTTTCATGTACTAAACTTTTTCTTTTTTTAAAACCGTTTTTTTCCTTCCGCCGAAAGTTTTCGAGGAAGGTTTTCGACACGAGTATAATTAGAATCTCGTTTATATATATATATTTCGGTCAGATTCCTTATATTGAAACACTTGTTATATAAAAGAAGTTCCATAATTACTAGGCATAAATTTTTAAATTACTGTAACAGAACGCCTTCGCACGTGTTTTTAAAAATCAACATTTTATAGAAATTACAATAAGTTTGTCTTTGTAATTTATAGTTATATGACCATTGAAAAGATCAGAAGTACTTGGGTTAAAAAAAAACTACGATACCTTCTTTGGTGAATTTCATCTTAACATCAAGAAACTGATTAGACAACTGGAAAGGATAAGCATGAAAATATGTTAACTCAACATGTCTATATTATTCTATGAAACATGCTTATATATATATATATATATATATATATATATATATATATATATATATAGCCTTTGAGATCTCACGCGCCCGATCGACTCAGTCGATTAAAATCTTTATTGGGAGATAAAAGTTTACTGCTTTACTCGCCCGCGCTCGATTAAAAATCTCACAATAAAACGTGTCCCTTCAAATATAGAAACAGAAAATCTGATTTCTTATACGACACAAAAGTATGCTCAAACTTAATAAAAAAATTTTTATCATCAAAATGTTTATGCGATTATTAAGGCGAAAGGTCAAACTTTGTTGTTACCATTTTAAAAATTTTTTAAGATCGTTTCTAACACGTTCAAAATTTTAATAAAATCTTCATTTTTTGTTTTCCATCAGCGATTCACACTATGTTTACGTAGGGTGATTATTAAGAAAATAGAGTCAGTCGTGTAAAATGATTTTTGAGCGAGTAAATTTTCCCTCGCTCTCGACCGCAAAAAGGCTATGTATATATATATATATATATATATATATGTATGTATATATATTTATATATATATATATATATATATATATATATAGGGATAAAGTGTAATGATTTTAGTGTTAAAATTGGGTTTTTGTTTTCAGTACTTGATGAAAGCAAAAAGCTAAATTATCACAGAGAATTATAATTTGTTTTCGTCAAAAGTGTGCCAACGATTCTTTATGAAGTTGTGTTGGCCTGGAAGGATTTCTAAAGGTTAAGAGAAATGTCTTCTTACCTATTTAAATCGGTAGTTATGTTCTGTGGTATAAAGTCCTTGTTTATATATATATGTGTGTTGATTTCAATGTTCTTTTATATATATATATATATATATAAGAACATTGAAGTCAACACCCAGAGGCGTCATTCTGTTTCATATTTAATCGCAATCTTCATGGCTTGATGACTGCGATTAAGCATGAAACAGTCTGTTGCCTCGGGGTGTTGACTTCAGTGTCCATTTCTATATTTCCCCATACGTTCTAGCCCAAATATTGAACACTTTAACACATAAATATAGTAAATTTATTATCATATATATATATATATATATATATATATATATCATATTATCATGTATATATATATATTTCTTGATATGATTTTATTATATATATATATATATATATATATATATATATATATATATAGTCATCCGCAGTTTCAGCTGATCAGTACGGTTAGGCATCCGATTGCTGCTAGCCGGGATATATATGCAGTAATCCGTCTTTTATCCAAGTTTTGTTAAAAGTCACAAACATGATCTATAAATGTCTTACTTCACCAAGCGCTTTCCGGTATACTTTTAGCCATTACCAAGGTGGATTATTATTTTATTTTAAACTAAATATATAGATCTTCATATAATTTATGTTCTGAAAAGAAAGAATGTATAAGATCACATGAAAAATAATATAAAATCATAACTATAGCACTTTGCCTAAAATTTTTAACGCAACCTGCCTATATATATATTACCTATTTATTATTCATTAATATTTCGAGATCCGAATTCAATCTTCAAAATGATTTAATACCTAGCACCTTCTTTACCTTCCTTTATTATACCAAACGCATTGTGATACCTTTCTGATACCTACCCATACACCTTATATATACAATGCTTCCAGCAAATTACAAAACTCTGATATGTATGTATATATAATAAAGAAGTGAAAGAACAGATAGTTTAAAACCCATTGTTCATGTATTTATTTTTATAAAGAGTGCTTAATAGGAAGTTTGGCTTAATATTATAATTTTGTTATTACAATGGTTTATAAAAGTATTATATCTCTACACAAAAAAGTTCATGTTTCATAACAATACTACTTTTCTTCCGGTGATATTTTAAAAATAAATCGTGAAAATGATTTATTTCACCTGAAGAAGAACAGTATTGTTCTGAAACATGAACATTTTTGTATAGTGATATAATTCTTTATAAACCATTGTAATAACAAAACTACATTATATATATATATATATATATATATATATATATATATATATATATTACGGTTATGACTTTCCGACTTTTTGTAATATAATTGATTTCCTGTATATATATATATATATATATATATATATATATATATATATGCGTGTGTGTGTGTGTGTGTGTGTGTGTGTGTGTGTGTGTGGTTGTGTTCCTCTGCCCAGTTCGCCAACATTTCTCGTGTATCTCCTGATATTTCACACATGTATCGAAATTGTTCCACCAGGAGAGATAGAAACTAAATTTCTATAATTTAAAATAAAATTAATTCAGTAAAACTTGTTTGAATTCTTGCTTTCCAATTATATATATAATACTATTAATATATTTATAAACATGTATATACACAAAAACTTAGATACAGAGATCAACACTGGGTGGCAACAGTCTCTTTTACGCTTCAACACAATTTTCCAACCATCTGTTGAGTGTTGCCTCAACTATTTTTATATTATTATATGTTGGTTATGGTCAATTACTTTTAAAAATTTTTTCTGGGTTTGATTAGATTATTTGCTTAGTTTAAAACATTATATATATATATATATATATATATATATATATATATATATATATATATATATATTGAATTAGATGACAGACAGCTAGAGAAGGCTATTTCCACCCTTAAATTAAAAAACAAAATAACATAATTCGTTCTTTAAAATATTGTAAATGGTGTCACTATTTATAAATGCTGTCAAAAAAATGACTAAATTATCGAAGAGATATATAAATATCTTAGAACCCAATTCATTGACGAGGAATATAATTATTAGTAGTATTATGTGAAAGCATGATCTGAATATGCTTTTCTATTCAATATATATATATATATATATATATATATATATATATATATATATATAACATTTTTACTACTTATAAATACTTGTGTTATGAAATCATCACATTTGCCTTGATAAAGTTCGTCAAAGGATGTTTTCCGTTTATCTTTATTGACATTATTGTCTTTTATAAATATATTTTTTGTTATATCTCATTCTTACACACACACACACACACACACACACACACACACACACACACACACACACTTATATACCTTATTACTGTATATTTCCTCGTTCGTAATTACATGTATTTGAGTAGACAACTCTATTTTAAAAAGAGTGTGCTATTGCTTACCTACCAGCAGGGTTTTTCTAGAAATCTTAATCAAGTAAATGTGTCCTTCAATGTGAAAGTGAACATATGTGTGTGTGTGTGTATGTGTGTGTGTGTGTGTGTGTGTGTGTGCATAAATCGTACTGTCAACATAAATTTCTGCAAAATGTGGAAAACTTATATTTTTCACATTTTCCATAAATGAAAGAAAGAAAAATGCATTTCCTTTTAAAGATGCTTTTTTGTAATATTTATGAAATGCTTTTTTATTAAGATTTATTTGTTTTTGTAAAATTTGTGTTCAAATATTGTTCAAAGTGTAAACTTACATTTTACATATTTCTAGATTTATAAATAAAACCAATTTCATTTCAACACACACACACACACACACACACACACACACACACACACACACACACACACACACATACATATATATATATATATATATATATATATATATATATATATATATATTAAATCCAAAACAGGAAAATCATGTAGGTAAAATACCATAAACCAAATCCTATTAATATCAATTTTATTAATATTAAAAATGATCCATTTGGAGGGCTCGATGTAAATAGTATTATCTATTTACAGAGCCAAATATGTATATTATATTAAATATTAAATTAAATATTAATATATAAAATTCAGAATATAGATAATATATATATTCATATATATATATGAAAATTCTGTTTCGTGCTTGAACGCAATTTTACGCACAAGCATTAAACAAACATTTGCCGTTCTGTCTTGACTCCAGTATCAGTTTTTATATTTACATACGTTCTGTACCTGATATTGAGCCCTTTAAGCCATATATAATACTATATTCTTATCATACTACATACACACACAAGGATGTGCATCGTGGTGCAGCGGATATCCTTTCGGAACGAAAAATCAGAGAGCCGCGTTCGAATTCCAGTTGAATTGGTTGCATTCACTTACGCGCATGTGTTGAATAGCAGGACATATTGGGTTCTATAGCCTTGGTTGGCAACCAGTCTGCTGCAGAACGTAATGGCAACTGCGAGAGAATCTTCTGGCTAGTCAGTCATGTCTCTTTCGAGACATGATCATCCAAGCGTGTATCACTTATGGAACTTAACTGACTGATGCACACACACACATATATATATCGTTGACGTATATATATATATATATATATATATATATGTGTGTGTGTGTGTGTGTGTGTGTGTGTGTGTGTGTGTTTACACGCACCCATTTGACTGCGTACAGGTTAAATGTACACGATCTATCTATATTAGGTACTTATATTACTACTGCAATATTTTACTTTCGTGATTACATGTATTTGAATCACATTTTTGTTTTAAAAAGAGTATATACTATTGCCTACGTACCGGCCTGGTTTTTTCTAGAATTCTTAAGGTAAATGTTCCTTTTAGTAGCATTCAAATTCCAGCCCTTATTATGTCGCCTGGAGATAATTTAGACCGAATCCAGTACAATCTTCTTTATTAAATACAAACAAAAAATTCAACCCACTTGATGAACATATGCTGTTTAAAAAAACCCAAAAAACTATTTACACAAGCACGTGTATCTATTAAATATGGCGTTTCTGGCAATAAGAAACAATATATGATTATGTATAAAAGTCCATTAATTCTTTAAATAATAATTTATATCTACATGTAAATATATGAGCACATCTCCGATTCTGGACAGTCACCAGACGCATATCTGTCTGTATAGATTTGTATGTATATTAGTGCTGTATATACATTAAAGTTGAATATATGGATCGAAATCCGACAATATTATAGAATGAAGTAAAGAGCAAAATAGGAAACGTGTTTCAATCTAACATATTTAACTTTTATTAAAGCTTCTTCAGAGATCAGGTTAAAGATTAGAAATTAATTTTTTTTACAAAGAGAGAGTATACAGGAATGTTGTTTGGGAATTGATTCTTATTGATTAGATATGAAAATTACTACCTTTCTTGGAAAGGAAAGTTGGTATTAGTCTACTACATTATTTCATTCAAATATATACACACACACACATATATTCCATTCAAATACACACACACACACACACACACACACACACACACACACACACACACATATATATATATATATATATATTGGATAAAGAAATATGGTTGTTCTAACGCGAGAAATTGGTATAGAATAAAAAGTGTGAGAAGCCGTGAACGTTTTCTTTAACGTGTATATTTATTGTTTTTGTTATTATACATGTTATGATACATTAAGTGTCCATAATGGTATTTGTGACACTGTATCATAACATGTATAATAACAAAAACAATAAATATACACGTTAAAGAAAACGTTCACGGCTTCTCACACTTTTTATTATATATATATATATATATATATATATATATATATATATATATAGGGGGTATGTATGTATGTACAAAATGTAAATACGCATAAAAATTCAGTTTTATCACTTAACTGACATCACCTTGCGAATTGGCTCCAAACAAAGTGAGAATGTCGAAATAAAAGAAAATAAATAGTCAAATAAATGCACGAAAGACTATCCTTCAAAACTTATGCAACACCATTTGAAAGTACTCGCGAAAAAAAAATGAACATTGGTAAATTAACCGATTTTATAAAACAACAAATAAGGAAGATACTAAACAATTGGATCAATAGAACTTGTCGATATTATTCAGTCATACATGTTTAAGAGACTTTTTGCTTGCTAAATGCAATTTATATATATATATATATATATATATATATATATATAAACAGTCGTAGATAGATAGATAGATAGATAGATAGATATATAAAACTTATATATATATATATATATATATATATATATATATATATATATATATATATATATATATATATATAAACAGTCGTACATAGATAGATAGATAGATAGATAGATAGATAGATAGATAGATAGATAGATATAAACAGTCGTAGATAGATAGATAGATAGATAAAAACCAATTTCAGTGTTAAAACATTTATTTATAGGATAATATTTTCATCATATATATATATATATATATATATATATATATATATAATTTATAACATAAATATGTTATAACATCACTACAAAAGTAGCTATTTTGTTTCGACACTACCTGCATCATTTGATAAGACACAGGTTTTGTAGTGATATTATTACATATTTATTATAACATATTTATGTTATAAATTCTAATATAAATATTATTCGGTCTATTTTGTATTGAGCACTTTCTAAAGAATAGTGTTTATTTGGATACCTACCATATACTTGTATATATATATATATATATATATATATATATATATATATATATATAGATAGATAGATAGATAGATAGATAGATAGATATTGTGTGTGTGAGAGAGATAGAGAGAGGGAGAGTATGAGAAAGAGTTAGTGCGTTGGAGACAGATGGCTAGAGAGAGATAGAGACGTATGAACAAGGTAATCAATATTTCATGGTGTGTGGCAATTTCACGCCCGCTTTAAGTGATCATCAAATCGATTTGTTGATTTCTGCGCACGCACTGTTTATATTTTCAAGCATTCTATCCATTCTAATAAGGCACTTTTCCGCATAAATACAGAAAATTTTAAACATGCACAAAGGCAGACGTACATACACACATGCACACGTGCGCCCGAACACACACACACACACACACACACACACACACACACACACACACACACACACATAAATATCAGGCAAATCTTATTATAGAAATAAATGTTTTTTACATTGAAATTGGTTTTATCTATCTATCTATCTATCTATCTATCTATCTATCTATCTATCTATCTATCTATCTTCTCATCTATCTATTTTGCTCATAATTATCTATCTATCTATCTATCTATCTATCTATCTATCTATCTATCTGATTCTTTTGCTCATATCTATCTATCTATCTATCTATCTATCTATCTATCTATCTATCTATCTATCTATGATTCTGCTCATATCTATCTATCTATCTATCTATCTATCTATCTATCTATCTATCTATCTATTTCAATTTGTTCATTATCTATCTATCTATCTATCTATCTATCTATCTATCTATCTATCTATCTATCTAATAATCTTCTATCTATCTATCTATCTATCTATCTATCTATCTATCTATCTATCTATCTGATTTTGCTCATAATTATCTATCATCTATCTATCTATCTATCTATCTATCTATCTATCTAATTCTGCTCATATCTATCTATCTATCTATCTATCTATCTATCTATCTATCTATCTAACTATCTGATTCTGCTCATATCTATCTATCTATCTATCTAATCTATCTATCTATCTATCTATCTATCTATCTATCTATCTATCTATCTATCTATCTGATTTTGCTCATAATTATCTATCTATCTATCTATCTATCTATCTATCTATGTATCTATCTATCTATCTATCTATCTAATTCTGCTCATATCTATCTATCTATCTACCTATCTATCTATCTATCTGATTCTGCTCATATCTATCTATCTATCTATCTATCTATCTATCTATCTATCTATCTATCTATCTATCTATCAGGGCACCACGACTTGAGGTAATGGTTAGCAAGCGTGTCTCGTTAGAATTTATTACAACTGAATAGTAATTTCTATCATCACTGGGTACCCCATATTTTACGCCTTGTGCCACATCTAAGCAGCGCTATGAAAAAAAAAGTCTGTTGTCTATCTAAAGACTGTTTATTTAATTATCTATCTATCTATGGCCTGTCGAATGTACACGCGCATTGTAACTTGTGTTTAGTTTATTTATTGTAAATTATGTCGTTAAAGATGAGAAATAGATGAGTACAAGATAAATAATTATGAGCGTGCGTGTGTATGTGTAGGTATGTGTGGGCGTGCCTGTGTGTTTGTGTGTAT
>JBBBDQ010000283.1:2055000-2090000 GCA_037127315.1 Ascarosepion bandense
ATAGCTACAGCCTTTCGTGCATTGTGGTGCAATGGAGATCGGCTCGGAACGAGAGAGCGGAGAACCGAGTTCGAATTCCAGCTGAATCTGTTGCATTCACTTACCCGTAAATACCCTTGGGAAAGGTATTAATCTATCGCTTCTCCCTCCAGCTACGGGTTAAATATCAGGACAGATTAGGTTCTATAGCCTTGGTTGGCAACTAGTCTACCGCAGAAAGTAATGGCAACCTACTGTGAGAAAATCATCTGCTCAGTCAGTCAGGTCGCGTGTATAACTAAACTGACTGATAGACAATCGTATCGTGTGAACTGTACTTGTGAGTACAGTTTTTATTTATGTATTAGCATTATTTAGAATTTTTTCTTAATGTCCTGCTTTGAGCATCCCTTTTCCAAGAGGCTGTGGAGATTTGATTTGATGTTTAAAGACCTTTTTAATATGCCTGCGATACCGGGAAGAACAATAATTTTCTGGATTTTTTTTATCATTGTTACTATTATTATTAGGATGTGCTTTATGGTGCAGTGGATATCGGCTCGGAACGAGAAATTGGGGAGCCGAGTTCGAATTCCAGTTGAATTCATTGCATTCGCTTACGCGCAAATACCCTTGGGAAAGGTATTAATCCGTCTCTTCCTCCCAGTTATGGGATAAATAACAGGACAGATTGGGTTCTATAGCCTTGGCTGGCAACCAGTCTACCGCAGAAAGCAATGGCAACCTACTGCGGTATAATCTTCTGTCCTGTCCGTCATGTCTCTTTCGAGACATGATCGCCCAAGCGTGTTTCACGTATGGCACTTAACTGACTGACTGACTATTATTATTATTACTATTTCAATTTCTGCCATGGTTACACCCAAGTCTGCGGGAAGACTGAAGGTAGGCAGCATTCAGTAATTTGACGTGATTTCTTTTTTCCAACTTCGTAATATTACTAGCGTTACATGGACAAAGTTTTTCTAAGTGTGCGGCCTGTACTCAGAACAATGTTTGGTAGTTTTTTGATTTGTTCCCCGAAGGCCTTTACCCCTTCAAATCTTTCGAAAACATCCTTATTTCCGTGCAAATGTATATGCTGAACTCAAATCGATAATTGTTTATCGAAGAAACTTACCTTTTTTCATGTTACCGACCAGAAAAAATCGAACTTGTTTTCGATGTTTATCTAACCCCGTAACCACGCTTCGAAAATGATATCCACTGCAGAATGACTTCATGCGTCGTTTGCCTATTTTTCGGCCTATTTAATTCCTTTGTTCAATTACTACGCTGAAATGGAGTTCCGAAACAAAACAAATGAGTAGTAATTGGAGAAAGGAAGTAAAAAGGCCGAAATATGTATCCTACACCTCAAGTCATTCAGTGGTGAATCAGATATGAGAACGGTGGAAAGGGTTGAGATATAGTCCGATTCTTTTCTGGTCGATAACTTGAAAAAAAAGGTAGGTTTCTTCAATAAACAATTATCGATTTGAGTTCAGCATATACATTTGCACGGAAATAAGGATGTTTTTGAAAGATTTGAAGAGGCAAAGGCCTTCGGGGAACAAAATAAAAATTTACCCAATGTTTTGTATTTCTCTTAAGCTAGTATTTCCAGGGATACTTTCAATGTGTTCATTTGTTTATAATTCTCAGCGCACCTACTATCACTGGTACTATTCTTGTTTTCAATTTTCACATTTTTTGCATTTCAATTTCCGGGTCTTTATACTCCGATATTTTTTCAAATTCCTTGGTTGCTATGTAACAACCGCTGGGTAATCCATATCAATTAGTAGGCAAGTGTTTTTCTTTTCGGTTTTTGATGATTATGTCCTGCCTATTTGCTTCAATCTTCCTGTCTGTAAAGATGGTGCAATACCATAAAATTGTGATGTCTTCTGTTTCTATCAATGGTACTGGGTGATATACCAGTGTCGGTTAACATCTTTTCCTCAATATTTGCACATTTTACAGTATAAATATTGCCTTACTCTATTGTGACGATTTTTATATTCATTTATCACGTGTACATAACATCCTGAGATTAGATGGTCTATGGTCACATGGTATTTGTCACAGAACCTGTAGTTTGGATCCACACTATTATGTATGCTATTTACCTACAAGTTCAAATTCTAGTCTTGCGCTACCAGAATAACGCCTTCCGTCTCAGCCTTTAATCTAGATGCTCGTAACCATCGATGAGTGTTAACTTTAACAACATTGGCTTGTAGTAGTGGCAGGAATTCTTCCACGGCATGTTCTTTTTGGACGTCTTGTGTCAAACATAAACGAACTAACAGGTTTTATCCATAATTATCATCAGAATTATCATACGGTTATCAGAAGGTGGATTTGTGGACGAATAGAAGTACACCTTTTGTATGCTTAAAATAGAAATTTATTAATTGAAAGGAATGACATGAATTGGTAAAAGTTAATGTTCAATGAGAAACACTATTAAGAAGTTAAGAGTATTAAGAATTCGTAGTAGTTCTTGTAAGACTGAGTTTATGTGTACGTAGGCAGGAACGTACGTATGTATGTATGTATGTATGTATGTATGTATGAGCCTTTATTGTTGAGTAGGATTGTCTTTGAAGTTATCGCTCAGGCTGAGTGATAAAAAGGAAGGAAGTGAGACAATAACAGCGATCACTTGACGTTTGTCAAGGACCGTGTTAATTATGCTCGTCTCATTTCTCTCTTGCGACAGTCGATTTTGCTCCGTTTATGGGATTCCGAACAGGCCATTTAGGAATTCACTCCCGGATGTGATTCTGGCCTTTCTATTTGGTTTTTAGATACTTCCTAGTTTTCTATTAGCCGAAAAACATTTCGCATCTACAGTCTTCGTTAGCGCGTTCTGGATATTGGCCATGCAGAGGTTTGGCAACGTTGTTTCATCTGTTCAAGAGCTTTATCCTTGACTTTCTTTTCATTTATTTTATTTTATTTTTTTTTTTTTAGTGCCACGGTTGGTTTTTCGGTATCTGTTTTAGTTTTCTACAGAATCTACTAAATGTAAATCTCGTTTGTATTTAAAACTTTCTCTCATGTTTGATTATTATTATTGTTATTATTATTATTATTTCATGATATTATGATTTTAGGTGTTACTGTGTAGTTGTTGTGGTCCCTAATAACTATTCCAGTATAGTAACAGCTTAACGATTCTTTATTGTCGTAAGTTGCCATTAAAAACCACAGTGTAAATTATCAGTATAATGAACATGGACGATGCAGGTTCGAGCTCGATTAAATGCACTACTCATAATTTGCGGTTATCATTACCCGGAAAGGAAAATATATAGTCTGACCTTTCTAATTAGTAATGTTAAACATTATTATTATTTGTTATTACAATCATCAACAGTACAATTGTTATTACAATAGTAGTATTAGTAGTAGTCGTCATTGACTTTTAACCCGAAGACAGGTAAGTGGAACCGGTGAACCGAGTTCCGATTCCGGCCTACTTTACAAAGTTCGCTTCCGCATAAATGCCAAATTGGAAAGGCATCAGCCAATTTCTACTTCCACCTCCTGTTATGGGTTAAATAGCTGAGGACTGACCTCTCTAGTCTTTGGTGGTAACAAATCTAAAAGGACAACTTTGAATTTCAAACTGTTGCGATGGAAACGGGAAACTCTTCTACTCTCTTTCCCAAGAAAACATGATAATTCGCAGATAATAAAAAAGGAAACTGTGGAGAGACATGATCATCGGCGTCCAGAAATGTCTAGCGGCCATTGCAATGGATGCAGAGAAACCTCAGTGTGGTGTAATGGTTAGCAAGCTTCTCGCTGGAACAATTGCAACTGTGTAGGGAGTTCGATCCTCACTGAGTGCCCCATACTTAGGGTTTTGTTCCACATCTAAGCTACGCTTGAAAAAGCACCATTACAAGCGATTAGAAATGAGAACATGTGTCCTCAAGAATTCAGCACCTTTCCCGGTATCGTCGTAGCAGAACACGACTGTTTCTGTTAAGCGTGCTCTGCTGTTGTTGTTGCTGTTATTGTTGTTGTTATACCCGCCAGAATTACGTGCGCTTGCCAAATGGCTCCAGGTGTCGTAGTAGTACCGGAACTGTTTACAATATTCCCATCATGCTTTCTTATTTTTGTACCTAGCTCTTCTTATTACTAATATTATTCATTTAAGGGTTGTTTTTTTGTTGCTGTTCACACGGCCTTTGTTGATGCCATTGTTATTTTTACTATTGTTTTACTTTATTAAAATCATTACTTGTCCATTATTATTATTATTATTATCATGTCATTTTTCATCATATTTCGATTTCTGCTATGGTCGCACTACCAACCAAGTCCGCGGGAAGACCTAAGGTCAGGTCGTGGCGTGTTGTTATGGCTCCATTTCATGATTTTCTATCTTCCCCATCATCCCTAGCGTTACATAGACAAAGTTCTCCTTAGTGTGTGGGCTGTACTTAATAAGACAATTTTTTGTATATCTCTTAAGCTGGGGTTTCCAGGGATTCTTTCAATGTGTTGTTTTGTTCCATTTTTTATCATTCCAAGTGCACCTACTATAACTGGCACAACTCTTGTTTTCAGTTTTCCACATTTTTCTATTTCAATTTCCAGGTCTTTATATTTTGACAGTTTTTCAAATTCCTTGGTTGCTATGTTACAATCCGCTGGACAAGCCATATCAATTAATAGACAAGTTTTCTCCTTCTGGTTTTTAATAATAATGTCCGGCCTATTTGCTTCAATTTTTCTGTCTGTATAGATGGTGTAATCCCATAGAATGGTGACATCTTCTATTTCTGTAACCGGTGCTGGGTGATGTTCATACCAGTGTTTGTTTACAGATTTTCCATTGTGTTTGCACATTGTCCAATGTAAATATTGCCCAACTCTATCGTGGCGATTTTTATATTCATTTGGGGCAAGTACAGAACAGAATTATTATTATTATTATGCCATTTTTCATCATATTTCGATTTCTGCTTTGGTCTCACTACCAACCAAGTCTGCGGGGAGACCTAAGGCAGGTAGTGGCATGTTGTTATGGCTCCATTTCATGTTTTTCTATCTTCCCTATCATCTCCAGCATTACATAGATAAAGTTTTCCTTAGTGTGTGGGCTGTACTTAATAAGACAATTTTTTGTATATCTCTTAAGCTGGGGTTTCCAGGGATTCTTTCAATGTGTTGTTTTGTTCCATTTTTTATCATTCCAAGTGCACCTACTATCACTGGCATAACTCTTGTTTTCAATTTCCACATTTTTCCTATTTCAATTTCCAGGTCTTTATATTTTGACAGTTTTTCAAATTCCTTGATTGCTATGTTACAATCCGCTGGACAAGCCATATCAATTAATAGACAAGTTTTCTCCTTCTGGTTTTTAACAATAATGTCTGGCCTGTTTGCTTCAATTTTTCTGTCAGTGTTTGCCTACAGCTTTTCCATAATGTTTGCATATTGCCCAATGTAAATATTGCCCAACTCTATCGTGGCGATTTTTATATTCATTTGGGGCAAGCACAGAACAGCCTGAGATTAGGTGGTCTATTGTTTCTTGGTGTTTATCACAAAACCTGCATTTTGGATCCATATTATTATGCATAATATTTGCCTGAAAGTTTCTCGTGAAAAGACTTTGGTCTTGTGCTGCAAGAATAAAGCCTTCAGTTTCGGACTTTAATCCAGATGCACGTAACCATCGATGAGTATTAACTTTGTCAACATTAGATTTATTGGCACGTACTGGATATTGGCCATGCAGAGGTTTGTCTTGCCAGCGCTGTTTCATCTGTTCAAGAGATTTGTCTTTGGCTTTCATTTTCATATTCTTTGCCGCAATAGTCGGCTCTTGGCTTCCGTTCTGCTTTATAACAGAATCTACTAACTGTAAATCTTGTTTGAATTTACTGCCTTCTTTTATTATTGAATATTTTTTCTTTCTTTCTTCATGTTGCCTTACTAATTGTAACATCCAATCCTTTGTTGTTTCTATGTATGTTAGTAAGCCAATAGTTGTTGTCTTGTATGACAATTCCAGCTGAATAAGACCTCTTCCACCTTCTTTACGGGGTATGTATAGACGATCTACATCAGCCTTTGGATGATGCATCTTATGCTTAGAAAGAAGCTTTCTTGTTTTAGCATCCATTCGCCTGATGTCGTTTAGAGTCCAGTTTAAGATGTTAAAGCTATATTGGACAACTGGGATTGCAAGGCTATTAATGGCCATAACTCTGTTCTGTGAATTTAATTCAGTTTTTAATATCATTCGTAGCCTTCTATAGTACTCTTTACGCACTATTTCTTTCATTTTTTTATGGTGAATGTTTTCGCTCTCATTTACACCTAGGTATTTATAAGCTTCTTCTGGTTTCAATTCTTTTATTGTTACAGCAGGGTCTAGGCTAATTGAGGATGTTTCTTGTATTGATCCACGTAAAACTGTAGCTTTAGCACATTCATTCAAATTAAATTTCATTCCAATGTCTTCGCTGAAGCATTTTACAGTTTGCAGAAGACCTTCCAGTTCATTATCATTCTTAGCATATAACTTCAAGTCATCCATGTAAAATAGATAGCTTATTTTCTTTTGTCCTATTTTATAACCACATTCTGTCTTGTTAAGTTGACTGGTTAGTGCTATTAATGATATGCAGAATAGTAAGGGAGATAAAGAATCACCTTGAAATATACCTCTTTTGATGTTTATTTCATCAGACTTATAGGTTCCATTTATATGATTGAGGTAAAGGGTTGTTTTCCATATAGACATGCACTGTTTGATGAAATTGATGATGACGGGCGATATCTTGTATATATTTAAAGTCTTTAAAATCCAGTCATGTGGCACACTATCGAATGCCTTTCGATAGTCTATCCAGGCTGTACTAAGATTTTTCTTTGTACTGTAGCAGTTTTCCAAGATCATTTTGTTAATCAGCAATTGGTCTTTACAACCATAACAGCCACGTTTGCACCCTTTTTGTTCAAGCGGTAACATGTCATTTCTTTCTAAGAATAAATATGTCTGCTTTGTTAAAATAGATGTTAATAGTTTATATGTTGTCGGAAGACATGTAATTGGTCTGTAGTTTTTCGGATTTTTTGTGTCACCATTCTTGGGTAGAAGAAATGTAATTCCTTTTGTCAACCATGCAGGAATTTTAGTGGGGTCGTCAACCATTTCTTGAAGTTCTTTGGCTAGTTTTTTATGTGATGCGCTTAAATAATATAGCCAAAAGTTAGGAATTTTATCTATGCCTGGGAATTTCCAATTGTGTGTTTTTTTTAGTGCATATTTAACATCATCTTCTGTAATTCCAGACCATGTCTGTTCGGGTTTATTTTTTATTCGTTCTGTCTCTTGCGTAATCCAATGTACTTCCTTGCTAAGTTCTTTAGGGCAAGCCCATATCTTTTCCCAGAACTGTGTGACTTCTTCCATTCTGGGGGGTACTGTCACTTCAATTCTTTTTTTACCTATTTCCCTGTAAAATCTCTTTGTATCAGTCTGAAAAATCTTGTTTTCTCTGTAAAATCTTGCTCTTATTATTATTATTATTATTATTATTAAATGATTATTGAATATTATTTATTATTATTATTATTATTATTATTATTATTTATTATTAAATGATTATTATTATTATTATTATTATTATTATTATTATTATTATTATTATTAAATGATTGACGTAATTCTTCCAATCTTTTTCAATACTTAGGGAAGAGCGCGATTTAAGAAAAGACAGTATTTAACGATGTTCAACACTATTTCGAAAGTATGTCTGTCTTCTTAAAATTATGTCTAAAACAGTCTCTTTACAAACATCGCATGTCTTGAGAGAAACGGCTGTACCGGTAACCAATGCGTCAAAAATGAATGAAGAGCAGCCAAGTTGAATGGCATTCAACATAATGTGAGTAACATGAAAAGGTGCGTGCTCATCTTGAAATTTTCCTTTAGTTGAGAGGAAATAATCAGTTTAGTATAAATGAAACTATGGAGCTTTCCCGTCATTCTATTCATTCTCCCTGGGCGGGAAATTAGTAGTTTGCATACATAACTATCCTCATGCATCATTAGATTATATATATATATATACATATATATATATATATATTGAGATCTACCTTAAAATTCAAAATTTATCCTTTATTTTCATGTATCCAAAAATTCCTATAATATTTTTCCTTTTGTTATTTATTTTAAAAGAAAATTGTTTTAGTAAATTTTTAACAGCGTCTAATAATTAAATAATATATAATATATCGGTTCCTTTCTCTTCTTTCCCCCCACTTTTCCCCCTTGCTTTCACTATCGAAGTGGTTGTCAGTCTTTACGTTGATTACTAAGAAAAATTTTTTATATAATATTTCTTCATTAACTTTCCCCTGTCCACTCCTTGTTTTTATCTTTTCTTTCTTCCCCCCCCCCCTACCACGGTTTTATTTTTAAAATTTTTTAAAGTTTTGATTCTTACAGATGTATTGTAAAGTTTTCTAATATCGAGTCAGAGATCTTTGTCTGCTTTCTTATGCCATGCTGACAAATTTAAATAATTTTTTAATCCCACCCATTTTTAACTTCTTGTGTATGGATATGTTTTGGGATCATTCCAGCACAGAAATTTTTTTACCATATTTGAATTAATAAATTTTGTTTTCGATCGTTGCTGATAAAGCGAGAATGTTCTCATTGAAATGACATTCAACGGATGTAAATTTAGGAATTTTTAACATTATATATATATATATATATATATATATATATATATATATATATATATTACGCATTAAAAAATAATTTTCCAAGATCGTATGACCATTTCAACGAACGAAATTATATATATATATATATATTCATCACCAGTTACCAACCATCGCCTGATAAAGTACAATTCATAGAATTGAAACATGAAAGCAATATAAAATGTTTTTATTAAAATCACTTATAATAATAGTAATATATTAATAACAATATATTACTCTACTTTGTATTGAGCACTTTTTAAAAATGTAAATGATGCGAAATGTGTATTTTTGCTCCATTTGTTCTTACACTTATATATATATATATATATATATATATATATATATATATATATATATATTGAACTGGGCTTCAACCTATTACTTTTCGACTTTCAAATTGCACACATATATTTGAAAACACCCACTTGAACATGGCCATACAAATAAGCAGTATAAAAGATTTTGATATCCATATATGTATGTATACACTCTAGAACACGTACAATTGCATACGTATATACCTATATTTACCTATACCCATGCACACACACATGCATATATATATATATATATATATATATATATATATATATATATATATATATATATATATATATATATAATCGACTTTTAGACGTGTATGACAAGTTACATTTACGGTTTTGAATTCAAAGTTGTTCTTCTACTAAACTCGTTGACAACTAGGGCTCGAAATTCCTGTCTGCCTAGATTTTTAACCAATAGCCCGTGTTGGAGGAAGAAGAGTTAAATTCATAATTTTTGGCAAAGGTATTTGTGCGTAAGTAAGTGCAACGAACTCGACGTCAATTCGAACTTGGTTCTCGAAGTTTTCATACCTGCACATCCATCCATCCATCCATCCATCCATCCATCCATCCATGCATCGTACGTGCGCTTTTCTTCACGAATCAGCGATTTTTTAATATTTGTTACTGTGAATTTATTTCAAATCATTTTGCAAATTTATCACTTAACACGAGAACTGGCCCGTTTCATCCAATGAATAAAAGCAGTTAATCTGATTTTAAAAATACATGTATTGATAAATGTATCCAAGCAGAAAACTTTAAAAATAATTCTTTTGTGCGAAACGGCCAGGCGAGAAATTAAACCACATCAAGTCAGGTAAACGCGTCTAAGCATGAATTGAAGCTGTTAAAACTTATGACTGAAAACATTTCTTTCTTTCTGTTTTCCATCTGTTCATATCTATCTATTTCTCTCTCTCTCTCTCCCTCTCTCTCTCCCTCTCTATCTTTGGTTTGTTTATTATATATTTATCTCTCAATTTACTCACTATCTATCTATCTATCTATCTATCTATCTATCTATCTATCTATCTATCTATCTCTGAATTTAAACACCATTCTAATTTTTGCAATATTTCGTTGATTTTTTCATTAAGGTCTTTTTCAAACACACACACACACACATATATAGAAATATATATATATATATATATATATTAGTACATATCCTGGGTATGATATATAAACTGCAACTGGGGGTGTGGTTCTAAATGTACTATTTGGAGTTTTGGGGAATGTGGAGTTATTCCTTAAATTCCATTGCTCTCAGGTCCCATCTGACCCAGAGTGGTAGTACCTGTTAGGATCCCATCTATATAGTAGGTGTTGTTTTGATGGAGAGTGTCCGCTTTGCGCCGTACATGCAAATGACATGGTGCAGGTTAATCGGTGACCGGATGGCTAATAGTTCAACGCAAATGTATGCAGGACAGAAATCCCATGCATAAGTGTAAAATGCAGGACACCATCCACTGCTGCACCCCATTTATCGTTTGTGATAAAAGAGTCCACCATATATATATTTCATTCATTCAATTCATATTTGTGTGTGTGTGTTTGTAAACGGTGTGATAGAGAAGTTGTCGCCATTTTAAAGTTGCACGTTATTTGTTTTTAATTTTGTTTACTGCAAAGTATAGTAGGGTCAGTTGGGCATCGTCTTTGAGAAAAAGAAGACCACGACGCAATTCACTTTGCCAGAAATTAGGAAACGGCATACACTAATTCTTGGCATTCACTCCGACAGCTCCAAGTGCTTGGGTGTTAATCTGAAGACAGAGCAGAGGATTTTAAAATAGTTGGATGAGTCTAATGGTGATTACGAAGGTGTTGAGTGATCACTATTGAAAGCGACTTTATGCCTCCATTCATCTTCCCTCAACTAGAAAACCTACATCATGTGCTGCTCAGGGACAAGAGGGTAGATACGGAAAGATCCAATGTATGCCAACAGGACTCTACGCCATGCTACACAAGTAGGGCAATCCAGTTAGGGCTGTCAGACAATTTCTGCGACGACATTACCCCTTTCATCTGGTCACCTAACTCCCCAGACAGCAAGCCCTCTTGAGGCTTACGGCCTATCACGTTGAATACACCGGTTCTCGCTCGATCACCGAAGTTAAGCAACGTTGAGCCTGGTCAATATTTAGATGGGCGACCGCTTGGGAAGTGCAGTGGCTCGGAAAGAGAAATCGGTGAGTCGAGTTCGAATTCCAGTTGAATACCCTGCATTGTATTAAGCACTAGTACTCTTGGGAAAGGTATTAATCCGTCTCTTCCCTCCAGTTATTGGTTAAATAACAAGGGTAGGACTTGGGGACCCTTTTCTTAAAAAGCAAATCCCAATGAAATCCCACTGCAAGAAAAGAAAATTGAAAGCAATTCAAATTTATCCAAAAAAAAAAAACAAAAACAAACAAACATTTGTTTGACCTAAAAATGATCTCATAAATATTGATAGGTCGTTAAACATAAAAAAATCCCTCTTGATTAGACCAACAAAACTCCTTGTAAAATCAAAAACGAATAGAAGGCTAACATTGATTTTGGTAATTTTGGTAAATTTGGTAATTTTGGTAAATATATATGTTAAAATAAAAGGTCCGTTATTCGCATTTTTTGCGTAATTTAGACGACCACTCATCCATTGCACTCTGTACGAGCCCTGACGAGCCGTTGTACGAAACCGCGGTAGGTCTTGGCGATCTTGCGATTTTTTCGTGTGTTTTGCTCTGCGTAACTGCCTTTTTGTTAACACTTTTTGGATAGTTTAGTATCGAGCACTTTTCTTTCCTGGTGGTTCGTTCCGTTCGAGGTTTTTTTTTCTTTACTGTGAAGAACCGTATGTATTGTCGGTCCTACGCAGTTTTCTTTTTTTTCCCCCTCTTTGTCCAAAGCTCTATAGCCGAGGACAATAACGGAGTTAGATTCTGCTGGTTATTCGTGATCTTTAAAAATTACTTGTGTAACATTTTAAGATTAGAATACGTACAGAGTCGGTTTTATTATTATTATTATTAATATATATATATATATATATATATATATATATATATATATATATATATATATGTGAGTGTGTGTGTGTGTGTGTGTGTATAGATAGATAGATAGATAGATAGATATAAAATCATAAAAACTGTATACACCTTTGTGCAAATATATACATATACAAGAAATATATACACCCTTAAGTAGCAGTGGCGGTTACATTTAACTATTTCGACGGTATAAGGGTGGAACCTAGATGCCAATTTAATAGTATGCTTAAATTTATATGATCTGGCGATCAGGGAAAAACTCGTCAGAGCAGTTGCCATGAAAATATTTGTAGAAAAGACAGAGAGAAGCCATATCAAGGTGGTGAGAACGTGACTGAAGTCGAGATGCCAAGTCAGGGCCGATTATATTGCAGATTCTTCTTTGGATTTTGTTGGGAACCTCGATATGAATAGCAAGAGCACCCGACCAGATATGGCAACAGTATTCAATGCATGGACGAATATTAGGTTTGTAATAATGGCATCATCTCAACTGAGAGAGCAACTTGAAATTCAAAATATTTTCAGATCGGAACAAAATTCTAATAAACCCTTCTAGTTCTTATTCATTGAAAAAATGTTGATTCTGATTTTGATAATTGGCGCGAAAAATGTAAATAAGAAGAATCGTTTAGTTTGAATAACAGATTCATAATGACAGGTCTCGTACTCACCAATTCCATTTGTATTCGTGTTTTCCATACAACCACTTTGGTCAATGCAAACCAGAAAATGTTGCTCTAAAGTGTTAACATTGATTTCACTGGCACTTCCAAGAAAATCACACGTTTTAATTTTACTTAACACACACACACACACACACACACACACACACACACACACACACACACACACACAAATTTCGTGTCCACAAGAAGATATAGTATATGTACCTAGCCGGTATTGAATCTTTTGATATTTATTTACGCCACCACCCCAGGTGATTTTTATTCCAATTCGTTCGTCTTTTTATACGTAGAGTTTATTATTTATTATATTTTAACGATTTTTCCAACTTTTATTCAGGACAAAACAGTAGATAGATAGATAGATAGATAGATAGATAGATAGATAGATAGATAGATAGATATGCGCAATCAGAAAGATATGAACGGTTTGATAGATTGAAAGAGAAGTGAATTGTCTACATAGGTATATATAAGCTGATACCCTCCACACACACACACACACACACACACACACACACACACACACACACACACACACACATGTATGCATATAGATATTTGTATAATGTTCAATACAGACCATGTACACATATTAATGGTAAATACCTTAATTAACTGTCCGTTTTACTTTGCTTAGCGTTGCTGATGAACTTGTTCGAAAATATTTTGTCCACACTTTGCTTTAATTACGGTGGAACGTAATTATTGTAAATCCCAAAGAGGCAAACATTAACTTGCCTGTGAAGCATGTATTATTTTTTATTTATAATATCACTTTTTTTGTTAACATTCGAATAAAATTTAAGGAAAACAGATTGATAAACACGGGCGGGCGTGATCGCTTCCCGGTCGTAAATTCCAATGATTTATACTTTAAAATGATACCCGTCAAAAATATTCTTTTTTTTGAAATATTCAGTAAAGGTTATATTCGATTAGAAATAAATAAATAAATAAATAAGTTGGCGGGGTTTTCGCTTTTTCTTGCAAAATTAGACATTTTTTTATTTAAAATTAAACATTTTTTATTTAAATGAAACATAAAATTAACGAAAATTTTTGAAAAACTCAGGTTATGGCAAATATTTTTGCTATAATTTTTATTTGTTCATAGATTTCATGACCAGAAAGCTTAATATGAATATTCTTTTAACTGAAATTTTCTAAGCTAACCCAAATAATCTGAAAACTGAAATGAAGTTCTTAAGTTAAAAAAAAAAAGAATCAATTTTCAAATTCGTCTAGTGAAAGTTTTTTTAGTTCTTTTTAAACAGAAAAATATTAATTGCCGTTTTTAATTAACTTTAATTACGACACAGGGTTAAAAATAAAAGATTAATTATTTGACTTCAGCTTCAAAATAGTAATGCATTATTTTTTTTCCTGAATTTTCTAAGACAAACGTTTGCTATTTCGAATCTATGCAATCTGTCCTTTAAAACTAACTTAGCTCGACCTTCTATTGATTGAAGCACTTACAAATTGCAGTACAACGAATAGGAGCATTAATACGGCAATTTTCGAGAAGGTTGCGTAACAAAAAGACGCTGACAGGGTGGAGATCGTTTGGAAAATTTTATATTTTTTTATTAATTATAACGAGAAAGAAGAAAAATCATCTACCTACATCTACACATATATGTTAAAGATACGACTGAAAAATAAAAAAATGAAAATAAAATTCTATGTGCAGGATGTAGGCGATCATGGCCCTCCACAACTCCCTATCCCTTGTAGCTTTTCTCTTGTTGTGTCTCCCCAATCTTGCTCTGCCATCCACTTGCTCAAGCCCATCAAGTATGTCATGCGTTGCTTACTTCTGTTTCTCTTTCTCTCTATCCGCCCTGTGAGTATTAGATTCTTCAAGTCCTCCTGCCTCATTCAGTTAATTAAGTGCCAGACGTGATACACGCTTGGGCGATCATGTCTCAAAAGAGACATAACTGATTGGGCAGAAGATTATACCGCAGTAGGTAGCGATTATTTTTGCGGTAGACTGGTTGCCAGCCAAGGCTATAGAACCCAATCTGTCCTGTTATTTAACCCATAACTGGAAGGAATAGACGGATTAATACCTTTCCCAAGGGTATTTGCGCGTAAGTGAATGGAATGAATTCGGCTGGAATTAGAACTCGGCTCCCCGAGGCCATAGCCACTGCACCACAACGTGTCCCAGAAATTTCAACAGTTTCTTGCTGATGTTAAATCTAAGTTTCCTTTTCGTTTTTATTCTCTTCAAAAGCTTGTCGTTGCTCGCATGTTTTGTCAATGGTATCTTGAACATCCTTGTATGTCAGTCGCTTCAAGCCTTTCCTTCATCTTTAATGAGAAACTATAAAACTTATAAGAAATATATATTTTATTATTATTATTATCTAAATCTAAATCTAAACTTATTTATAAATGGAGGTTTGTGTGTGTGTTTGTGTCTCTGTGTGTGTGTGTTTGTGTCTCTGTGTGTGTGTGTCCGTTACCTATAGACTCCGAAACGGCTGAACCGATTTTCTTGAAAATGTACACAGTTGTACTATAAGCGTCTGCTGGTGTTCTTAGCTAGGTTTTGTGTCGTGGTACCCCCGATAAATATCGAAAATCGATAATCGAAAAAATCGGGTTATAGAAGGAGTGGTCCGATTTTAATCAAATTTGATGCACTCATAGACAAAGACATAAGAAACGATATTCAGAAGTTTCAAGGTTACAATTCTTACAATACTGCAGAAAATCGATAATATTTATATATATATATATATATATATATATATATATATAAGGCAAAATGTTTGTGTGTGTGTCTGTTTATCTGCCTGTATGTTTGTATTTTTTTCAGCCCTTTTATTTTATTTTTTCTTCGGGTTTGGCTCTAAGTAGGTATACTTGTAATTCTTAGTCTCAGCCATGATACCATTTACTCAGAGGACTTATTTAGCCTTCAAAATTCAGTTTACGACGAAAAATACTTATTTGATATCGATACCAGGAAATCAAAATTTGACTTACATCCATTCGTTTTTCTTTCAGTCTACGGTTTCGCTTTAACTGGAAACAACTATTGCTTTTTAGTCTTTCGTTCCAACGTTCAAAGAGTCTGAGCTCCAGGACCATGGATTAGTTTTAAAGCTTTCATTACACTCGAGCAACGCCGGGCTATACTGCTAGTTACATATATGTTTCAAGACTTCTATTCCCGTCATCACTGTTCTAGAAAGCGAGCGTAGGTTTTTAATGCTAATTTTTAAGAGAGTAATCTTTTTAGGGATTGTTTTAATAATTTATCTATTTGACGTGTCACTTCAAGTCGTGGGTGATCATGACTCGCCACACTTTCATATCACTTGTAGTTATTAGCAGGGGTTGTCTCTGTGCTAGCTCTTCCACGTCACTGTTCTGCTATCCAATCATAAAGCTCGTCAAGTAAGTGAGCCGCTGTCTTCCGATATTGTCTTTCGCATTTCAGTAAGTATTGTATATGTCATAAATTTATATTGATTTCATTTTTAAGTTTGAAGATTCTTCGATAAAAAGCAGTTTTCTTCCAAAAGAGATATTCCGTTGTTATGGTAAATCGAAGAATTTTTATTGGGGTCGAGTAAAGCCACCAGTTATCATTACAGTGGGATATGCCATGAGCAATGGGGGAGATTACGTTGATTGACTGATAGATTTATATAGCCACTTTGTATTTTATATTCTAGAGATGAGTGCTGATTTTGGTGTGAAGGGTTTATCCTTTTTTATTTTTTTTATGAGAGAAGTAGTGTTCTAGGAAGGCTATCCTCAGCAACCTTCTGTATAACCACATTTAAGACATTCACGTCTTTCCTTCATCTTTAATGAAAAACTATAAAACACATTTTTATTCTTATTCATGAATATTGACACACGTTTCGGAACTTCTATTCCCTATAGTGTTCTAGAAAGGGAACAAAGTTTTTTTGTTTTGTTTTTTAAGGAAGGAATCATTTTAAGGATTGTTTTAATAAGTTTTCTATTTGCCATGTCCGTTCATGACGCAGACGATCATGACACTCTACGCCTTCCTTTCTCATTCAGTCAGTCAGTTACGTGCCATACCTGATACACGCTTGGGTGATCATGTCTCGAAAGAGACATGACTGACTGAGCAGAAGATTATCCCACACTAGGTTGCCATTGCTCTCTGCGGTAGACTGGTTGCCAGCCAAGGCTATAGAACCTAATCTGTCCTGTTATTTAACTCATAACTGGAGGGAAGAGATGGATTAATACCTTTCCCAAGGGTATTTTTTGCGTAAGTGAATGCAAGGAATTCAACTGGAATTCGAACTCAGCTTCCCGATTTCTTGTTCCGAGCCGATATCCACTGCACTATAACGCATATTCATAAGTAATCTACATTCAAGCTCATCAGGGTGGCTAAACATCCACTTTTTTCCAGCCGGGATCAAAACTCGACCGATGTGCTGTTAGTCGAAGTGCCTACTCCCTAAGCCATTGGCGCATGACCTGTTCAAAAAAACTTCAGATATCTCTTCCTGATGTTAAGTGTAAGCTTCATTTTCGTTTCCATCCACCCTAAACCTCGCCGTTGCTCACATGTTCGGTCCATGGTATCCCCAGTATCCTTCTGTAGAACCACATTTCGGTTACTTCAAGTCTTTCCTTCATGGATGATGAGAAATTATAAAACACGTATAACAAATATATTCTGATTCTTATTGAATATTGATACACTTTTCGGGGATTCTATTTCCTTCATCAGTGTTCCAGAAAGGGAACGAAGTTTGTTATTTATTTTTTTTAATGAGAGAATCTTTTTATAGATTGTTTTAATAATTTATCTATTTGACTTGTCATTTCAGGACGTGGATAATCATGACTTCCCACACCCTCCTATCACTTGCAGTTATTAGCAAGGGTTGTCCATTGGAGAAGCTCCTTCCCAGGAACAGCTGCTTTGTGGAACTAACTCCCAAGAAAATACTTTCCCCGTTCACTACAATCTTAGCCTGTTCATGTCTAGGGTTAACTGTTACCTGCCCACATATCAGCATAAGCTGTAACACCTAACTTCGAGTGGCTCTCAGGCCTTGTACAGCATGAGCATCACTCTAAGAAAATGCACGCTCTAATATCTTTCTGGAATTGATTATCTATCTATCTATCTATCTGGCTAGAACGCTCTGAGCTAGCTGCGATATCGTCTTTCAGTCTTTTTCTCCGCTCTTAACACAGACGGGCAAGTCAGCTGGATGTTACATTTTCCCTCTTTCAGACTGCTTGGTAAGAAAAAAAAAAGTGTGGTCCCTGTTCTCTAAGTGTTCAGATTTCTTTCCGTTATTTCCATAAATCCTCATAACCACTGTCAATACAATCGGACTCTATCAAATTCTTCAAATTTATAAAACCGATTAGGAGCTGACCAGGTTAACAGTCGCTATGAATATCAGAAATTCAGGGTTTGGGCAACTATTCAAATAAGTTTTCATTTTGTTTCTAACCAATCAGGTGTAAAGAAAGACAAAAAGAAAAGGAGGGGAAATGAAGGACAAACAAGAAAGAAAAAGAGAAAAACTGTCTGTTGCTGTGAATAATCAGAAATGTGAAAGACTGTGTGAGAAAAAAAGAGTAAAGAAAAGAAGAGAAAGGTTTAGACTTTGGAGAGCAAGGTTTGAAGAGCAAAATAATTAGTCATTGTCACTGTGAAACATACTTAAAATCCCCCGTGGAGTATAAGGCCTTACCAAATTATGTAAACCGCTGTAGCTTCCGTAGCTAGTACCGGATTGTGTTAACAGCCACGCCCAACCGGTTTTGTACTCAATTGTTCTCTTCACAGACTGGTTACCTACCAGAGTTAGAAAGCATAATCTTGCTATAGTTGAGGAAGAAGAGATGGATTCTTATCTTTTGTGTGAAAATGGAAACTTCGTGAATATAGCAGCCAAAGATGAGGAAATAATTGCAATTATATAATTACAAAATAATTACCTCATCTCAGAAAATACTAAAAATATTATTAATTTCTTTTTATTTACTAATTAGTACATTGACAGATATTGACCATGCAAGTATGTAGCCTGGTATTGAACTCACAACTCTTGGGGTCAAGTCACAGGAACTAACCAACGTCTATATCCACTGGGCCCTGTTTCTTTAAGGCTACAGCAGTGGTGAACAAGTAACTTACATGGTTAGAGGGAGATAACTCATGACTATCAAAAGAGGAATGAAGATCATATACCCCAGTGATTGTAATAAATGGTTCGGTTCGAAATTCCTAGCAACTGAAGAAAACCCGAGCGTACAATGGCCGAAACTTTGTAAAAATGGCAACGAAGATGAGGACAATAGACCGCATAATGTAAATACTGTAAATACCACCTCATCTCAGAAACGTGGACAAATATTGTTGAATGTGTTAAAAATCCTCAACATTTTAATAAGAAAAATTTCAAGCTGCTGTTAAAAATTGCCGCAAAAAATGGTTAAATTATTTAAGATGGAACGATATTCTATGACATGTCTCTAATTTGTATTTAGATACACTGTATTTATTTTTAATTTTTCTAGTTGAAGTGTTCACCTATATTGGATATATTCATTGTTATACATGATTATGTTGCCATAAAATTTGTACATGAAAATTGAGATGCAATAGAGTGAGGGGGCCCGTCTGCCTAGAATTCGGGAAGGTATACCATAGATTCAGAGAGAAAACGAGACCCTTACGCCGGTGTTGCCTCGGTGTATAGATCAGTTTTTGTAAATCTAATGTAAGAGTTAATGAAATTGAACATTCAGCAGGATGAGTAAGAAGTCAGTTAATTGCCATACATGATACACGGCTGGGTGATCATGTCTCTTTCAATCTATGACTAACCTAGCAGAAGATTTTTTTTTGCCGTAGGCTGCCATTTCTTTCTTCAGTAGAGTGGTTGCCAAACAAGCTTAGAGAACCGAATCTGTCCTGCTATTCAATTCTTTTATCTAGATCAATCTGTTAATAACAGATACATCAAATCACACATAAAACATAATACAAACAAATGAACACATATATTTATACACACATACGCAAAAACTAACCTTATGAGAAAATATATACATACAGAAAAGTTTTTTTGAATTAGACAGACGCAAAAAGGGGACACAGACAGGATATATAAACTCAATGACATAATTATATAAAAATGTAAAGTATATGTACTCACACAAAATAAGGGAGAAAGATAGGAATACACAACGAAGTCCACAGTCCTAAACGTTAAACAAGACAAAAAGTGGAGTGAGAGAAGAAAAAGAAAAAAGGGAGACGAAAATACACTCGTCACAATTAATAATTTACACAAAAATATTTCAAAGATAAAAACTATTTTCACAGAGACCTTTTCAAAAGATTCACTTTAAACATTTCGCTTTCTTTAAAAAAATCTCTTCAAAATTTTAAAAAAATTTCCTAAAACATTATATATATATATATCAATTGCTAACTCTTTCGTAAGTTCATTAAGTCATGTGAGACAATTTTTTCTTGCCAGAACCTGTCTTAAATATTTATAAGTCTACCATTTGTCCTTGCTTTGAATCTTGCTGCCCAGCTGGTCTGGTGCTCCTGATATATATATATATATATAGAGAGAGAGATTGTTGATAAAACCCAAAGAACAATATGCAATATTATTGGTCCTGACCTGGCATCCCGGCTTTAATCTATTTCCCACCGCCGTAGCGTAGATTTCCTGTCATTTCTATAAATACTTTCATGATAATTGTTCTGTCGAATTTACAGCTGTGGTAATTGGACAATGTGAATTTAAGCGCGGTACTGGATTGGCGGTGAGATTTCATCATTTTGCAGTTGAAATGACTTGATGCAACTGTAAGTTCTACAGTTACAGTTTCTTCTATCGCACTTCTTGCTTGTGGAACTCTCTTCTGTCTTGTTGCTGACAGGCTAATTTTAGTCTTCAACAATTTAAATGTAATGTCAATCGTCATCTTTTGTCTTCATAATTTGTGTTCTTTTATTTCCTTTTTCTTTAAAAAGAATTTTGCATATATTCTCTGAAACTCAGTAACTCATAGAGTCCTAGTGCCTTTAATTAGATTAAAATAATTATTAAAATGTGTAATAACATTTCGTGGACGTTGGAAATCTATTTTCCTGACAAATACTCCGGACATCTGTGTCATTTTCTGTCGTATGTTACTATACTACCCAATATTTGTGTACCTATTTGACACTCTAAATACGCGTCTCACACCTTGGGTAGTTTCTATTGCTGATAACTATGCATTACAATATTGTGTAAATTAACTGAAACAAAACGAGTAATGTCTTCCTAGGATCTTTCACACTTTTCCTGATCACGTATACGTCGTCTCTTGGTGTTGTATTTCTTAATATTTTGCTTAGGTTTTGAAAAGCATATTTCGATGTCTCACTGAACCTTGAGATTTCGGTGTAGAGTTTTCCATCCTCTATTAAAAAGCTTCCTAGATATTTAAATTCCTGTACTTGTTTACTTTTAGCATATCTAGTTTAAAATTTCTAAAGACTTGTACCTATACTTCATTGATTACGCGAAAGCATTCGACAAAATACGACACAAAGAATTGATGGAAATGATAGGAAACCTCGACATTTTCGGCAAAGATATAAGAATAATCAAGAATCTCTACTGGCAGCAAACGGCCTGCATACGGACAGGTAACGACCTCAGTAGATACACAAAGATAGAAAAAGGCGTAAGACAAGGCTGTGTCTTTTCACCGGATTTGTTCAACCTATACAGCGAGAATAATTTGAGGACCCTAGATGACACACCAGGATTTATTATTGGAGGCCACAACCTGAACAACATAAGATACGCGGACGATACAGTACTGATTGCGGACACGGAAAGGAAACTGCAAGATCTCATACAGAAAGTAGCAGTGGAGAGTGACAAGATGGGACTACAAATAAACTTTAAGAAAACTGAGTGCATGGTCATCAGCAAAAGATACAACCCAAAATGCCAAATACAGGTGGGGGATAACAGAATCAAACAAGTCCAAGAATTTAAGTACCTAGGAAGTGTTCTAACAGGAGATGGAAAGTGCGACACGGAGATCCGAAGGCGAATTGGCATGGCAAAGGACGCGTTCCAGAAGATGAGCAAAATACTAACACACAGGAAGATCTCAATAGAAACGAAGAAAAGAGTGCTAGACTGCTACGTGATGTCAGTTCTTCAGTACGGCTGTGAATGCTGGACAATATCATCGAAAATGAGGACAAAACTGGAAGCGGCCGAAATGTGGTTCTACAGAAGGATGCTACGGATATCGTGGACTGAGCATACAAGCAACGACGAAGTGTTAGAAAGAATGGCAACAAAAAGGAAATTGATGCTGAGCATCAGGAAGAGACAACTGAAGTTCCTGGGACATGCAATGAGGAAGGAAAGCCTGGAGAACCTGATACTGACTGGTCAGATAGAAGGAAGGAGAGACAGAGGAAGGCAGCGGATAACATATTTGCAGGGCCTGATCAGGTGGATGACGGAACGGGGGTTGCCAGGAGCAACAGGAGCAAACATACTAAGAGCCACAAGGGATAGGGAGACGTGGAGATCCATGATCGCCTACGTCCTGAAGGGACAGGGCACATAGAAGAAGAAGAAGAAGTTTAAAATTTCCATGTTGGGCTGTTTACAGGTAAATATTATACCAAACACGTTTCGTTTTCTTGTCTTTCTCAACGTGTAAGGATTTCTATTCATACATTGTTTTGTTGTCTTCTTTAACGTGCACAATGAATTACAAAGCTGTAGAGGGTTTGGCACATAGCAGCTGGAAATTTCGTATTTCATTGTTAATCTGATTCTAAGATATTTATCTTTTTTTTCTCTCTCTAAGGTCGACCGCTTCACCCGAAGATGACTACATTTTTTTTTTTTTTTTGCTACGCATCACTTTTATTTAATTTGATTTTACGTTTAATGTGAACAGGGGGTGGATTTTCTCGCAACCAACGCTGATGTTGATCTAGTATGTTCACGTTCTAAGATTTACACTTGAATATCTTGATTGGCTTCGGTCCAGGGTAGATCTCGGAATTATTTTCAGCTGCAACAATAAATCGGATTAACTCTTTTCTTGCTATAGTGCAACGACTTTGTCTTCTCTACTTTTCTTCTTAACGATCGCATTGGCTAATGTTAGTCACGTGCTTCAAATATCGAATTGGTTACTTAAAATTATCCATTCTCGGATCCTTACCTTGGTTTAGTTCCAAAATAATTTCCGTTATATGTAAGCGATGTATATTTAAAATTTTACAGAAGAAATAAGGTATTTTATTTTTTAAATATACAGGAAATCCCCGTAAAATATATTTTTTTAAGACTGCCGTAGAACGGAATTGAGGATGTGCGTTGTGGTGCAATGGATATCGGCTCGGAATGAGAAATCGGGGAGCCGAGTTCGAATTCCTAATCGAATTCCTTGCATTCACTTACGCAAAAAATACCCTTGGGAAAGGTATTAATCCGTCTCTTCCTTCCAGTTATGGGTTAAATAATAGGACAGATTGGGTTCTATAGCCTTGGCTGGCAACCAGTCTACCGCAGAAAGCAATGGCAAACTACTGATGGATAATCTTCTGCCCAGTCAGTCATGTCTCTTTCGAGACATGATCGCCCAAGCGTGTATCACGTATGGCACTTATAGATCTATCTACCGCCTGGTTCACACTCCACCCACGTCTATTTAACAGGTGTAGAGGCTCATCCCTTGTTCCCTGTTTAGGATGTGGTTTCCGGCTTTCTCTTTTCCAATCTTTTCACTATTACGTAGCCCCCTGCACATCAGTGGCGTTACCGCCTTGCTCGGGGTGATACGATTAAAATAAAACTGACTGTAGAACGGAAATTTCTGCCAGTGCGATTTAAAATTTTTGGCTTGGGAAGATATGGCGGAATCTTTGGGATAAATTTAAACAGTAAAACTAAGTAGATATATTTAGTAATTAAATTTTATTAAAAGGCAACATTTGTTTTTAATATTTATGGTTTTTAATACGAATAAAGAAAATATGAGGCAAGAACTATATTTTTTCAATCATTTCGTCCCAAGCAAGATAATAAAGTCACTAAGACAAAAGCGTTAAAAAATATAAGAAAAGCATTATGAAGGAGCAAGAAAAATAAACAAAAGAAGCCATAAAATGAACAGAGATTAAGGAGACATAAGATAGCGATTAACATTGGATTTAAATTGTTGAAAATCAAACTTGGTTGGGAAGCAAGAGGTCAGAATAGTCTCACAAGCAAGAAGTACGAAAAATACTGTTAGCGACAACTCAACATTTCAACCCTAAAATGGTGAGACCTTATCGCCAATCTAGTACTGCGCTTAAAGGCTAAGTACCATAGAGAAAAATGTTCCAGAACAATTACCATGAAAATATTTATAAAAAAACATTAATAAAAAAATATTTATAAAGACGCAGGAAAACTACGTTACGGCGGTGGTAAATTGAATGAAGTCGAGATGTTAGGGCAGCACCAATAGTATTGCAGATTCTTCTTTGTATCGTATCAAGAATTTCTAAATCTTCAAGCTTTAAAGTCGATTTAAGGAGATTATTTGTTTACCTATTTTGATTACACGAAACAGAGAGAGAGAGAGAGAGAGAGAGAGAGAGAGAGAGAGAATACGCCACAAAGAATTGATGGAGATGCTCAGCAGCCTCGAAATATTCGGGAAAGACATCAGAGTAATCAAGAACCTCTACTGGCAGCAACCGCCTGCATACGGACAGGTAACGAATTCAGCAGACATACAAAGATAGCGGCGTAAGACAAGTATGTATATATATAACAACACACACACAAAAACACATACTTGCGCATATGAGAATAGCCTTTACATAGTAACAAGAGGTCAATCACGTGAATGACCAGTGCTAGTTTTGGAATAGCAGGTCAAGGATAGGCAACCCAGATAAAAGCCAGACAGGAAATAAACCAGGCATCGAAAGTTGGTTGTAAGTCATGGAAGCAGCAGGAATTAAATTTCGCACCAAAAGCTGCGAAGTTGATAAAAGTTGTAATGCAATTCGTACGCTGGTTTCAGTTTATTTGAAAGAGAAGAAGAAAGTGAAGCCAAATAACTTATCAAGAGAAGAAGAGAAAGGAAAGAGATAAAAGAAAGCTACGTTGAAGATAAAGAAAGAAGAATTATTTGTATGCAGAAAAGACGACGCTGATTGAAGAAAAGAGTAAATAAATATGAGAACATCTCAGAATAGCAGTGTGCTGAAGAGAAAGCTACGTTGAAGATAAAGAAAACAGAACTATTTCAATTTCAAGTGTATAAAGAAAGAAAAGAAAAGAAGAGAAAAGACGGTAAAAGAAAAAAAAGAAGAAACTGATACAAAGATAAGTTATCAAGTTATTAGACCCACGTTAGAACACACATGCACTTCCATGAATATCATATTATTACACACACCATACCACGTGTTTAAAAATAATATTATCTCCCCATCTGATTGTATGTTGATATCTTGCATTCATAATCGCCTGTACTTTGTTCGTATTTCCTATTGTATATTGTAATTTAATATTTCGACCACGTTGGGTATCAAAAAGTAATTAAGGTCTTTGGACATTCTAATTCATATTAAGATTTCTTTTTTTTTCTTATTATTCTTTTGATCTTGTATTCATTAAAATTTTTATATCAAAATTACATTGTCTCGACGTTCATCTTTGATTTGTTGTCAGCGCCCGTGTTAAATAATGGGAAAGGATTTCCGTTTGATTATCAATCGAATAGCAATCTTACTTTAATATTTTCTTATTTGAATCATTGTTCATTTGTCACGATCTGAGATAGATAACCAGTATCTATCCATAGAAGTGAAAATGTAATATATCCGAAGCGGCATATGAACATCTTGATGGGTATTGTCGGTACGGGTATGTGACAGTAAGGTACGCAGATGATACAGTGCTGATAGACATAGAGAGGAATGCATAGTCATTAGCAAAAAGAGCACCCCCAAAATGCCAAATACTGGTGGGGGATATTAAAATCAAGCAGGTAGAAAAATTTAAATACCTGGGAAGTGTTCTAACAGAAGACGAAAAGTGCGACACAGAGATCCGAAGGCGAATTGGCATGGCGAAGGACGCATTTAAGAAGCTGAATAGGCTGGACATTCTCATCGAAGATGAAGGAAAAACTTAAAGCAACTGAAATATGCTTCTTCCGAATGATGCTGCGGATATCATTGATCGAGCATGTGAGCAATGATGAGGTTTTAGAAAGGATGGAAACAAAAAGTAAATTAATGCTGAGCATCAGGAAGGGACAACTAAAGTTCCTGGGACATGCAATGAGGAAAGAGGGCTTAGAGAACCTGATACTAACAGGCCAGATAGAAGGAAGGAGAGACATGTGAAAACAGCGTGTAACGTACTTGACTGGCCTGAGCGAGTGGATGGCAGAACGGGGGTTTCGTGGTGTAACAGGACATAGCGTGCTAAGAGCCACCAGGGATAGGAAGACGTGAAAGGCCATGATCTCCAAAGTCCTGAAAGGACAAGGCACAAAGAAGAAGAAGAAGAAGAAGAAGAAGAAGAAGAAGAAGATCGTTCTAAAAACCGATCAATTTTCAGATAGTCCATTGGGCCATGTTTCCTTAAGGATATAGAAGTTCGTTAGTTCCTGTGACTCGACCCAACGAGTTGTGAGTTCAATACCAGGCTACAGCAGCGGTGTACAAGTAACTTACAGGGTTAAAGAGAGATAACTCATGAATACCAAAAGAGGCACTACTACGCAAGAAATGGAGTTCATATAGCCCAGTGATTGTAATAAAGGATTCGGTTCGAAATACCTAATACCTGAAGAACGCCGGAGCGTACAACGACCGAAACGTCGTACAAATGGCATCAATGATGAGAACAACAGTCCGAATAATGTAAAAACAACAAAAAAGTGTTTTTGAGTCAAACATTTTTAAAAATAGAAGTACCGAATTCATCACCAAAATTCAAATTTACTGAAATACTTTATCAATAATACACTTTATAAATAATAAATTAATATGCGTATTAAGGTTCATTTTTACATAGCCATCGAGATGTGAGTGACGAGCAATGAGAAAAATGGAAGAAATTGTAAGACAAACAAATGGAGGATGACTACTGCCGAAGTATCAAAAGGGATTTAAATAACATTGAACATGACAGACAATCAAGAAAGAGAACATTTTTATCATAACAAGAAAAAGAATGCGTGAAAGTTTTGTCTAAAGTGTAGATTTATTGTTGCTAATATTATTAATATTACTTACATTTTGTATGATATATGAAGTGTCCATATTGGTATTTGCGTCGCTACACATGTTTCGAGTCTACAGTTGACTCACTTCAGGCGAATAACCTTGTGACTTCACATATTGTTTTTCTAATGGCCAAATTATGGTGTATATATAGATAAGTCAAGTGGTAAGTGTAAAGTTTCTCCCGTCACCTTCGTTGGTTATAAAATCTTTTTTCACTGACTTGCGAAATTTAAACTACACTTCAAACAAAGCGTTCACGGCTTCTCGCACTTTTTCTTCTATTCCAATTTCTCTCATTGGAAATAATACTATTTCTGTTTTTAATTTATATATATATATATATATATATATATATATATATATATATATATATATATTAAAAAGATCATTTTAATATTTATAAATTCTGCATGTTACATCTTTATATTTTATTTTTCTTGAAAATGTGTATTGAGCACATTTTAATACACACACATCAGAAACGTTTGACAAAGTAGTATAAATTTTGGGGTGATGCTGTTTAGGACTTCATAGTGGTTACATTGATGTGATTACACATTGGCATGATGGAGAGGGGACGCTGACATTTAAAATTTAATTTTAATTCATTTTTAAAAGATAAGTGTTTGTGTATATAGTTTAGCCGATTTCATTTAGTTTATTTTTCTTTTTGTTTATGTTTTTATCACTTTTGTTATCAAATATCTTCATTGGGAAAACAGATCTGCCAAGAATATTGAAATGTTCTAAAAACCTGGGTGTAAATTCACTGTGGAAGAACTAGCGATTAAAGTATTTCCTATACATTTTCGTCTTAGTAAGTTGTTTTCTCTTTTAATCTAAGTAGCATTTTTAAATCAAAATTATTGTAAGACTCATTAAATTGACCAACTAATCTCACTTAGTGTGTTATTTTGTAAAAGATCCCGTTTGTATTCTTAAAATCTAATATTTAAATTTCTTGAAGTTTCTCTTATGTATTCCTTATGGTAATTATTACAAGTGATAGAATAAATTAGATTAGATTAAATCCATTTTTTAAACTCGTTTCGGGCCCAGGCAAAGCAAAACCGCCACTAATGCACAACGGGTTAGAGTGAGAGAAACGACTGGGTACAACGGGTATTATAAGAATGGATAAGTGATGAACGGAATTCCACAGGCGTAAGTGAATGCAACAAATTCAACTGGAATTCGAACTCGACTCTCCGATTTTTCATTTCAAGCCGATATCCACTGCACCACAACGCATCAGTTGAATATATGGATTGAAATCCGGCAACAAGAATAGATTAAGTGAAACACAAATAGAAAAACTCTCTTTAATCTAAGATATACCACGTTAATATGCTTCCAAAATTTGTTAGAAAATGATTCGAATGTTTTTTAACTTTCAAAAATCCAAAGAGACAGTATGATGATAGAGATTTTAATTTCATTGGTCAGATACGTGTCACGTGTAATAAAGCAACAGATAATATTCTTTTATATAAGAAAACCTATGCCTATTTATATCTGTGTGTACAACGCATAACACACATAGGTTTTCATACATTTAAAAATGATCATCTATTGCTTTATTAAACGTAACACACATCTGACCAGTGAAATGAAACCTCAATCAACATACTGCTTCTTTGTTTTTCAAAAATTTTAACTGCGTCTTATTGACAAATCTTAGAAGAAACTTAATACAGTGAAACATGTTAAATTAAACACACTTTTCTTAGCTGTTCTTTATTTATTCTTTTATATATATATAAGATCTGTTTTGCTGGCTGTATTACAGCTCATCAGTACGGCTTAGACTCCGTTCACTTCCTAACCCAGGATAGAAACCCGACGGAATCGATGTCAGTCGGCTATTCTACCCCTAGGCCACGAGCGTCCGGTAGAAGAATGCAGGCTTTTTAGCGCGTATAAACACGCCCAATAGCTAGAGTGCTCCAATTCATTATCGAATGAGCGATGCGGATATGCCGGAGTAGCTACTATTTACAAAGCCTTCCAGAGTGCTCAATCATGGTGTGAGAGCTTAAATACTATATATATATATATATATATATATATATATATATATATATATATATATATATATATTATTTTTTATATAACTTTAATCCAAAAGGAAAAGCAGGTAGGTAAATCCCAAAAACCCGATCCTAATTAATATTAATTTTATTAATATTAAAATTGATCAAGGCGGAGGGCTCAGTGCAACTTATATTCAAATTACAGAGCCAATTATAAAATAAAAACAAAATTCCGATGTTCAAATTCGTTGAATAGCCATTTCTACGACTGAAAACTGTCGTGTTCTCACAAATATTTTTAAATATTTTTTAAATATTTTAAAAATATTTTAAAATATTTTAAAACATTTTCTAAATATTTTTTAATATATTTTTATATTTTTTATTTTATTTTATTCTTTTATGTTTTATTAATTTTTTTAATTTAAATCTAATTTTGAGATTTATATTTAAATTTCGATTTGTATGTCAAATTGTTTTCCTAAAAAAATTTTTTTCTATAAAAGTTGTACCATTTATTTAAACTAAAAATCGCTACGATTTATTTTTCAACACGAATGATAACAATTTCCCTTCTTTCTATGGAAATAGATTGTTTCTTTTCTTAGCTTACTTCCTTATCAACCACCCCTTCCCCCTTTTTACTTCTTTCCTTTTTCTTTTTCTTTTTCTTTCTTCCTTTTTTTCTTCTTCCCCTACCATTTCTTTCGACCAGACAAGACTAAATTTCAACTTTTAAACTCTCGACTCAGTTAAGGGGTAGGAGATTTCAAAAAATCTAATAATAAAAATAGACATAGATATCTGTCTGCTTTCTTATTAATCCCACCCCTTTAATTATCTGTGATTAATTTTTTTTTTTTTTTTTTTTTGCTTTCTGCCGATATAATATCTTTGTTCATTTTGTAATTTTTTTTAAAAATAAAATTCATTGCTGAGGACACGGGAGTTTTTTTTTCTCTCGGAGATAGAAATGGCTATTCATTGAATATGAACATCTGAATTTTGTTTTATTTTATATATATATATTTGCGTGTGTGTGTGTTTTTTTTAATCGTTTCACCCCAAGCAAGGCGGTAACGTCACTGATGTGCAGGGGGCTACGTAGTAGTGAAAAGATGGGAAAAGAGAATGCCGAAACCACATCCTAAACAGGGAACAAGGTACTGCTGCTTTGTGAAACTAACTCCCAAGAAGATGCTTCGCATGATCACTACAATCTCTCCAATATATCCCAATAAAGTGTGCATCTAACTCTGTAACACTCTGCTGTGGCTTTTGGGATTTGTACAGGGTAAACAGTGTATTTCTGTGTGTGATCAATTTTAGCATAGGTGAATGCAGTCATATTTTCTCTTTGGATTTTATAAAGAATCAAATTTTTTAAAGAATCAAAATTTTTAAATCATTTTTCTTATTAAAATGAAACATGTGAGATTAAAGAGACTTTTTTACTTGTTCTTTACCTATTCTATATATATATATATATATATATATATATATATATTTACGCTCTCACACCCTGATTGAGCACTCTGGAAGAATGGCAGACTTTGAAAAACAGTAGCTACTCTGGCATGTACGCATCGCTCATTCAGTAAAATGAATTAGAGCATTCTGGCTATTGATCGCGTATAATGATAATATACGTGCTAAAAGGTCTGACTTCTTCCACCGAACGCCCATAGCCCAGAGATACAATCGCCGACTGACGCCAATTCGGTCGGGTTTCAATCCTGGGTTAAAAAGCAATCGGAGTCTAACCATACTGATGAGCTGTGATACAGCGAAACAGATCTGTCTGCAGATGACAATATATATATATATATATATTAGTCATCCACATACAAGCCCGTTTCGCTGTATCACAGCTCATCAGTGTGGCTAGACATATCCACTTGCTCCTGGCCGGGATCGAAACTCGACCGATTTGGTGTCAGTCAGAGTCTCTACTCCTTAAGTAGACTCCATATATATATATATATATATATATATATATATGTGTGTGTGTGTGTGTGTGTGTGTGTGTGTGCATACACTAAAATATAGATATCAGTCAGTCAGTTAAATGCCATACATAATACACGCTTGGGCGATCATATCTCGAAAGAGACAAGACTAACTGGGCAGTCATCTGCGGTAGACTGGTTGCCATAGGCAACAGAGGCTATAGAACCCAATCTGTCCTGTTATTTAATCCTTAACTGGAGGGAAAGACGGATTAATACATTTCCCAAGGATATTTGTGCATCAGTGAATGCAAGGAATTCAACTTGAATTCGAACTCGGCTCTCCGATTTCTCTTTCCAAGCAGATATCCACTGAACCACAATACACATTCAGTATATATAGATACAGATATCGATAAAAAGTAAGGATCAAGAAAAATATTTATAAATTGCACACGTACATATATATAAATTCTACATACACACACATATATATGTAAGAATTCTCAACAAGATTTATCAAATTCAACCGAGTGCGTCTATTTTAATTTAAACAAATCTTTACAGCTGCGTTTGTGTGTGTGTGTGTGTGTGTGTGTGTTTTCTACAATATTTTCATGGTAACTGCTCTAACGAGCTTTTTGTAGATCCCACCCTTTTGCCGTTAAAATAGTAAAATATAACCGCCACTTCTACTCAGTTTCTTTTCTTTCGAGACATGATTGACCGGGCAGAAGTAGGTTGCCATTACTTTCGGCGGTAGACTGGTTGCTGACCAAGGCTGTAAAACCCATTCTCTCCTGCTATTTAGCCCATAGCATTCTGGGAGAAATTGTAGATTTTTAAAAATGTAGCTACTCACCGCTATTTACGCATCGTTCTTCTGCAACGAAGTTGAACACTGTCGGCTACTGGCGTGTGTTTACATTGTGTATATAACACACTAAAGCCTGTCTCTAACGCAGATAGGGAGAATCTCCGACTGATATCAAATCAGTCGGGTTTCAATCCGGACTGGAAGTAATCAAATGTCTAACCGCACTGATGAGCTGTGATACAGGGACTGACTGCGGATGACAATATATATATATATATATATATATATATATATATATATTTCCCATTTTTGTTCTGTTTGAGTAATGTCTACCATCCTGAAGTTTTGGATTTTTGTGTTCTTTCTGATGTTCCCTAATAGACAATATTTAATATCCTCGGCACAAACTATAATTCTCAAAAACTTCAAAAACATAAAAGACTAATTAACAATAATTTACCAAAACCCTCAATGTTCAATGAACATTTTAACTTCAGCTTTAAAAACGTAGAAAAACAAACAATAATCATTTAAAAATGCTATTAAAGTATTTTACAAATATCAACTACAAAGTAACCACAAACTATGCAAAAAATCAATAAAATTATATTATAATGTAGATCTAATTTATATGTATATATATATATATATATATATGTGTGTGTGTGTGTGTGTGTGTGTGTGTGTGTGTGTGTGTAAAATTTCAAATATAACTAAAATATATCTGTAAATGGGCAATATCTATACACACACACACACACATATATGTATATATATATGCATGTACGTCTATACAAGTTAAAAAATATATTTTTATCTCTCTCTCTATACATATATATATATATGTATAATATATACATATATATATATATATATATATATATATATATGTATGTATGTATGTATGCATGTATGTATTAGTTATCCACATACAAACCTTTTTGTTGTATCACAGCTCTTCAGTGTGGCAAGATATCCACTTGAGTAAAGGCAATAAAAAAATTGTCTGAGAATAAAGTCCCTCAGAGAACGAAACCCGCTGGCTAAGATGACTTTTTCTTTTTATTTATACAGTCCCCATGGAATATAGAAATGGGTATAAATGGGGAAAATGCGAGAAGCCGTGAAAGTTTAAAATTTAAAATGTAGATTTATTGTTATTATTATTATTATTATTATTACTTGCTTTTTGTATAATACATTCTTCTTCTTCTTCTTCCTCTTCTTCTTCTTCTTCTTCTTCTTCTTCTTCTTCTTCTTCTTCTTCTTCTTCTATGTGCCTTGTCCTTTCAGGGCGTAGACTATCATGGCCTTCCACGTCTCCCTATCCCTGGTGGCTCTTAGCACGTTTTCTCATGTAACGTCGCTACACGTGTTTCACGTTCACAGTAGACTCTCTTCAGGCCAATGAATTTGTGGCTTTACATATCGAGATCTGTTTGTTTTTCTAACGGCCGAAAATACTGTGTATATATAGATAAGTAGTCGGTGAGGAGGTCAGAAAGTTCATATGCGTGCGTGTTCGCTTTTTTTCACACTGGCTCGTTAAATCTCTTCTGTTTTGGAAATCATTCACCTTTCATTGCCCAGAATGTTTTTAGAGACTTGCAAAATTTGATTTCGTCTTTTCAAAATTGTTTTTAAAGATTTTGATTTAATTTTACGGGTCATCAAGTTCTGATTGTTGTTTTTGAAAAAAAAATTCTCGCATACTTTTCCACACACAACAAAAGCAACCCATAGAATTGCTCTATAAAAATAATAAAATAAAATAAATCCCAAAGACAACTAAAATAATTCAAAGCAAACGCCAACGCCAAACTTTAAAAAACATACTAATCTCATGAAAATTCGAGCAACACACAGACAGAAACAAAATGTAACAAAAAAAGATGTGGGGTCTGCAAGAAATTAATAGAAGGAAACCATTTCAAATTCGAAGACACATCCGCATTCGAAATAAAAAGAAATCTGACCTGCAACTCGAAAATGTAATTTATGCCTTAAAATATGATGAATGCGCAAAAATATAAGTGGTGGCGACACAAGGTCTGAATAAAAGAAAAGCCCTGCACAGAAGTAACATTAAACTAGCTAATAACAGGAAAGTGTACATTTCCCAACACTTGCACCAATGTAGTGTTGATAAATTCCTGCCTACCAAAATGTTGACTATGTCACGCTCATGATGCAGAAAAAATATTTATAAAAAAAGCCTTCTATCAGCAAAACAACAGAACAAAACTAAGACACACGCAAAAACACACGAAATCCAAACGCGCTCTAAAGCAAAATCTTCAAGAGCCATTACGAAAATAGTAATCCTGGATTTCAAAACTTTAAACAAAACATTAACGGATTCTCGCACTTTTTCCACACACACACACACACACACACACACACACACACACACACACACATATATATATATATATATATATAAAAACTTCAGATTGTTTTTTCGGATAGTATAACTGCAACATAAGGCCCTCTCAAGATTTTATAAAGCAATGATTGCTTTCTAGCTTTCATAAACTGAAATGTTTTCAATATGACAAATTAATATTTATTTTGATTGTTTTATTTTTCTAATGCTGATTATAAAAATGTATGTTTTTTTCAGTACATTTGTGTTGAAGTATGTGTTAATTTGGTTTGCAATAAATTGTAAAAGTACTGTTATTTCTGAAAGAATATTTCTATTAACAAATAAATGATAGTATTCTCGTTTATTTAAGGAATTTGTAAAACGTATAATCAAGCTATTCAAATATCGCTAAAATATTTCACGAGTAAAAATACGGATGCGGGCGAGCAAGAGGGTTGTGCCGTATGAGGATGTCCTTAACTTAATTAGCCTAGGACCCCATATATATATATATATATTGTTGAGTTGTGATAATATTTGGTGCTGAGATTGAGATTTTTCCAGTACTTTTGTTGATAACATATATTTTGGCAAGCAGTTGTTTTATCGTAAAGTGCTCGATATTGTGGTGGAGACAGAGCATTGATAGTTTTAGTGTAAAGCATTTATCACTTGAACTAAGCAAGTTCATGTCGAATTC
>JBBBDQ010000283.1:2095000-2107500 GCA_037127315.1 Ascarosepion bandense
AGGATTAATGGCTGCATCTAGGGTCAATGGCTGTGAAAGGGCAGATGAATCTGTATCTAGGGTTAATGGCTGTAAAAGATCAATGACTTTGAATTGAAAGAATCTTTTTGTAGGATCAACGGCTGCGAAAGTGTGAATGAATCTGTATCTTGGGTCAACGGTTTTGAAAGGGCGGATGAATCTGCATCTAGGGTCAACGCCTATAAAAGGTCAGATGATTCTGCATCTAGGGTCAACTGCTGTGAAAGGGCAGATAAATCTGTATCTAGGGTCAACGGCTGTGATAGTGTGAATGAATCTGTATCTTGGGTCAACGGCTGTGAAAGGGCAGATGAATCGGCATCTAAGGTCAACGGCTGTGAAAGGGTGGATGAATCTGCATCTAGGGTCAGCGGCTGTGAAAGGGCAGATAAATCTGCATCTAGGGTCAACGCCTATAAAAGGTCAGATGATTCTGCATCTAGGGTCAACTGCTGTGAAAGGGCAGATAAATCTGCATCTAGGGTCAACGACTGTGAAAGTGTGAATGAATCTGTATCTTGGGTCAACTGCTGTGAAAGGGCAGATGAATCTGCATCTAGTGTCAACGACTGTGAAAGTGTGAATGAATCTGTATCTTGGGTCAAGGGCTGTGAAAGGGCAGATGAATCTGCATCTAGGGTCAATGACTGTGAAAGTGTGAATGAATCTGTATCTAGGGTAAACAGCTGTGAAAGGGCAGATGAATCTGCATCTAGGGTCAACGACTGTGAAAGTTTGAATGAATCTGTATCTTGGGTCAAGTGCTGTGAAAGAGTGGATTAATCTGCATCTAGGGTCAACGGCCGTGAAAGGGTGGATGAATCTGCATCTAGGGTCAACGGCTGTGAAAGGGCAGATAAATCTGCATCTAGGATCAACTACTGTGAAAGTGTGAATGAATCTGTATCTAGGGTCAACTGCTGTGAAAGGGCAGATAAATCTGCATCTAGGATCAACGACTGTGAAAGTGTGAATGAATCTGTATCTTGGGTCAAGGGCTGTGAAAGAATGGATGAATCTGCATCTAAGATTAACGGCTGTGAATGAGTCGATGAATCTGCATCTAGGGTCAACGGCTGTGAAAGGGCAGATAAATCTGCATCTAGGGTCAACGACTGTGAAAGTTTGAATGAATCTGTATCTTGGGTCAAGGGCTGTGAAAGAGTGGATTAATCTGCATCTAGGGTCAACGGCTGTGAAAGGGTGGATGAATCTGCATCTAGGGTCAACGGTTGTGAAAGGGCAGATAAATCTGCATCTAGTGTCAACGACTGTGAAAGTGTGAATGAATCTGTATCTTGGGTCAAGGGCTGTGAAAGAATGGATGAATCTGCATCTAAGATTAACGGCTGTGAATGAGTCGATGAATCTGCATCTAGGGTCAACGGTTGTGAAAGGGCAGATAAATCTGCATCTAGTGTCAACGACTGTGAAAGTGTGAATGAATCTGTATCTTGGGTCAAGGGCTGTGAAAGAATGGATGAATCTGCATCTAAGATTAACGGCTGTGAATGAGTCGATGAATCTGCATCTAGGGTCAACGGTTGTGAAAGGGCAGATGAATCTGCATCTAGGGTCAACGGTTGTGAAAGGGCAGATAAATCTGCATCTAGGGTCAACGGTTGTGAAAGGGCAGATAAATCTGCATCTAGGGTCAACGGCTGTGAAAGGGTAGATGAATCTGCATCTAGGGTCAACGGCTGTGAAAGGGCAGATAAATCTGCATCTAGTGTCAACGACTGTGAAAGTGTGAATGAATCTGTATCTTGGGTCAAGGGCTGTGAAAGAATGGATGAATCTGCATCTAAGATTAACGGCTGTGAATGAGTCGATGAATCTGCATCTAGGGTCAACGGCTGTGAAAGGGTAGATGAATCTGCATCTAGGGTCAACGGCTGTGAAAGGGCAGATGAATCTGCATCTAGGGTCAACGGCTGTGAAAGGGCAGATAAATCTGCATCTAGGGTCAACGGCTTGTGAAAGGGCAGATAAATCTGCATCTAGGGTCAACGGTGTGAAAGGGCAGATAAATCTGCATCTAGGGTCAACGGCTTGTGAAAGGGCAGATGAATCTGCATCTAGGGTCAACGGCTGTGAAAGGGCAGATGAATCTGCATCTAGGGTCAACGGCTATCAATCACAATGAACTAGACTGTGTCTCATAGTTATGGATTCAGTCAGTGGTGATGAAACACGTTGAAGCCTTTCTAGACACGAGTTACCGGCCAGAGCGACCTATTCTCCTAATGGAACCAATAGCCACATATCTGTCACCAATTTGAGCATTCATGCAGTAATGCATTTGATATGGTGAGGGATGGGCTTCGCCTGATCTACTTGCAGAAAAAGAATGACTGCTTCTTCTGCTTTCAACCTAGACATGTGGAGAGAACTGGTCAGGTGGTCAGGTGCTCAGCTGAGTTGCTACCCAACGACTACATATCATCATCATTATTATTATTAGTGTCAGAGGTGAATCTTCAAGAGACAATACAGAGAATAGCTAGGGTTAATACTTGGCTTCTAGAAGCGTCTCCAACTAGAGAATGCAGAATAGAATGATCTATTTTTGGTCTTTGGTCCAATGTACATGTAGGACTCGAACTTTAAATCTCTGCTCTGTGGTAAATTTCGTTCACTTGGGCGTCCATGTGAATACAAAACTGCGTTTTTAAGTCACTTCAGTGTAAGTTAACAAGCTGGTCTGTTTGACCATTACTACTGAATAGTGAATTCGCACTACACTAGGTACCTCATAGTTATTGCCTTTTGCCAAATGTCGAAAGGAAAATTAGTAAATAAATAAGATAATAAATTGCAATGACAATGACAACAGACTTTCCAATAGAATTTAAAGAAAACGAAAGCAAAGCAATCTAAATCTATCCAAACTTATTTATAAATGGAACTTTGTGTGTGTGTGTCTGTATGTGTGTGTGTATCCGTTACCTATAGACTCCAAATCGGCTGAAATGATTTTCTTGAAAATTTACACAGTTGTACTGTAAGCGTCTGCGAGTGTTCATAGCTAGGTTTTGTGTCGAGGTACACCCGATAAATATCGAAAATCAATAATCGAAAAAATCGGTTTATAGAAGGAGTGGTCCGATTTTAATCAAATTTGATACACTCATAGACAAAGACATAAGAAATGATATTCAGAAGTTTCAAGGTTGCAGTTCTTACAATAGTGCAGAAAATAGATAACATATATATGTATAAATCGATACCAGGAAATCAAAATTTGACTTACATCCATTCATTTTTCTTTCAGTCTACGGTTTCGCTTTAACTGGAAACATTTTAGTCTTTCGTGCCAATGTCCAAAGAGTCTGATCTCCAGGATAATGGATTAGTTTTAAAGCTTTCATTACACCCGAGCAACGCCGGGCTATACTGCTAGTAAGCAATAACCGAAATTAATTACGAAAAATAAAATCAGGATTAATACAGAAAGACAAAATATTTCCAGTTGTTTATTTATTTCTACCCTGGCAAATATAGACCGTGTCTTGCACTCAAGCAGTAATCAGTATTCAACGCGTGTTTTTGTCTGGATTAAATCTTATGGTGAGTTTCTAAGCGCAGCTTAGATGTGGCACAAGGCCGAGAGTATGGGGCATGCAGTGAGGATCGAACTCACTATTCAATTGTAATGATTCGATCGAGACAAACCTGCTAACCATTACACCATCTCGAGGTACCCCTGGATTATACCCCTGAAATCGGAAACATGTATTAAAAAATCGTGGTAAAAAATCGTGGTAAAAAATCGTGGTAAAATATAAAACATTGTAAATATAAAAAAATATAAATGAAAAAAAAAATATAAATGTATAGTAAATATAAAAGTGATTTTTTAAAAATAAAAAATCGTGGTAAAAAATCGTGGTAAAAAAATTCAGTGTTAATCGCTCTCCACTATCTTTTTCGGTGTGGGGTACGAAAATATATCCCTAGAATCGTTAACATTGAGTAGTGAGTTCGATCCTTGCGTGGTGCCCCATGCTTTCGGCCTATTTCTACTGTCTTTTGATTACTCTTCTATTGCTGACACTTCTTAGTAATGGTTGCGTTCTCTTATTCTTCTACAACCAGCCACTTGTGGCTTAACTACCTTGCTTGATGTGAACTCGATTAACCCTAAAACACTAACCATGCCTATATAGTCAGTCAGTCGGTTAAGCGCCATACGTGAAACACGCTTGGGCAATCATGTCTCGAAAGAGACATGACTGACTGGGAAGATTATCCCACAGTAGGTTGCCATTACTTTCCGCGGTAGACTGGTTGTCAGTCAAGGCTATAGAACCTAATCTGTCTTGTTATTTAATCCATAACTGGAGAGAAAAGAAGGGTATTTGCGCGTAAGAAAATGCAAAGAAATCAACTGGAATTCGAACTCGGCTGCCTGATTTCTTGTTTCAAGCCGATATCCACTGCACCACAAAATTGTACCCAGCGCAAATTTTCCTATTTTAATTACCATTTTCAGTACCTGATTTTCTTACCGAAATAATACGTTTTTCAGTTCCAATTAATTTTAACTTAAAGTACGAAGTTTGAGGTGCCTGCAAGTAAAATATTTCAAATAATGATTTATATTTAATATTTTTTGATATTTTCAAAATCGGGTATGATTACTCATGGTTATTAGTGGTGTAACTTTAATTGATGGTTAGTGTTCTATATAGTGTTCTATGGTTAAAAACGAAAATAATGAATTGTATCCAAAAATTGTCTGTTCCTTTATTATCTGCGAATTGTTTCCCGTTGCTTTCTCAAACGCATAAGGTTGAGTCATCTTCGACCAGACCGGTTCCATCATCAGACTTTCTTGCAACATATTTTCCATGTCTGTCATCTGCAGAACATTTTTTTTTTGCTCAATGGTTCATTCTATTTTTAGTTAGCGGTTCCGACTAAGACATCGAAGAACCCACTGAAGAATAAAACGAACAAAAACCGGAATCTTTTTTTTTTTTTTTTCCATAATAATATACAAAATTCTACAGATATTAGAAAAGCAAGAGAAAAATATTTTTGGTTGATTTTCATTTTGTTTAGCGGCATATCAATACCTCTATGGGTTATTTAATACCGAAATCTATATATTTTATACGTAATGTTATGCATTCAACTACATATATTTTTTTACATACTTTTGCCCTAAAAGTATAAAGTATAAACTTTTTTTTAGATACATAGTTTGTAGATCATAAGGTGTATGGTTGGTAATTTTACTATAAAAATTATCTTTATACTGTTTTAGTATTGCAGTGGCTGTCATTTTGTTAAAAAATGTACTATTAATTTTTGTTTGAGTGTTCACTATTTACCCATAACTAGGACCCTAACAGGTGCTACCACCACAAAAATACGATTTTATCAGTTTTGTGATACTGTGGTATATGATTAATGCCAGAAAATACCAGGAGCCCTGAATTAAATTTAATGTCTATTAGAAACCTTAAAATGAAGAACCGAACTTTGGTGACCGCAATATGATACTAATGTTTTCTATTCGGTGTCACCTCTGAAAGACGAAGGAGCTAGGAGCACCGAAAGTTGACCTTAAAAACGCTAAGTGCATAATTGGACCTCTGTGAGTGTACCAACATGAAAAAAGTGAACCATGATAAATCTAGCATATATACACACACGCACGCCGGACAGCCGGATTGTACAAAGTTATATAAACTCCCTAAATACAAGAGAAGATGCAGAACCCCTCACAACCCCGTACGTAGAAGATCGAACGTTCGAAGAAAGATCTGAAACCACATACCTTTGATTACGTCAGCATCAGTTTGACGGGGTTCAGAACTGAATAAACAGTTATTGGTACTACTTTAGTGTGCCGTATACCATAGTTTCCATAGTCTGCGTTGTGAAATGACCTTTAACGTGTAATCGACTTGCACATTTACACTCCAATTTGCACCCTACCACCACTAAAAGTTACAGCTTAGACTACAGTAGCTTCCGCAGACCGCATGCTAAAGTAGTACCCAATTATTTTTCGTATAAAAAAATTATACTTACAATGTTACGGGTTTATGTGTATAAAATATTTTGTCATAGGGAAAAGACTAGAAAATTTTTATCGGCATAATAGCTGCTGTCATCTTTAGGCGCACGTGAAACTATCATGTGCTCAGGGTTTCGTCATAACGCTATCACTCATAATAATGTTTCCCAGTGTGATTATTACATAACTTAAAGATTAGAGTAAAATAAAATTAGGTGAAATGCTATCTTCTCGTATTGTTCTCCATGGTAACATAACGCTAGAATTACCTGTTGACAAACTTATCTTTAGCCTTTCAGAGTCAAAGTACGCCTTCTTCGTTTCTCTTGCTCATCTGAACCAATTTCGCTTAGAGTAATGGTTCTTATTTCTTTAGTTTTGTGTATAAATTTCAACAAGCACACATTCGGAACATCAATAATAGCACTAAGGTCGTGCCTAGGAGTATTTGGTCGGTTAGTTGATTTTACAACATGTGAACCGTGGTTTGGTAATTTAATGCCGAATTTGTGTACGGGGCCCTAGTAATAATCTAACTCATTGTTCGTCAGTAACGGCGAGCTGTCTTAGCCTCGTTAACCATTAGCCCATGCCGAAGCCATTTGGAGCAGTTGGAACAATACCAAAAAGCATTATGCGACGTTTAAATGAATAACAAATTCGTGGAAGATTTGAGGATATCAAGACCATTGTAGTGTTGAATTCTTTAAGGATACTGGGGAAGGTGCTGCAGATTTTACGCATATATATGCTGTCATTCAGTTTCCAATGACAGCCGCTAGATGCCTGCTGTGAATATGCAACAATGCTTAGGAGGAAGCTGGATATTTGGGGAATCAAAATAAACTTTCGCAAAATAGAAACAATGTCGATATCCTGCAAAAAAGGTTGACTGATATTGACTATGCAGAAGCACTAGTAATCACTGTAGACACAACTCCCAATGCCCAAGCTCGCCTACATCATCTAGAAAATGCTTCCAACGATGCTGAACTCTATATGTTAGTGCTTCTAAAACTGAAATCATAGGCTTCAACAAACAAGGCTCAATACAATGTCTCAAGTGAATCAATAAAATTTGTCGAATCTTTTACATACCAAGGAAGAGAAATAATTTCTATTAAAATTTCCAGTCTTTAGAACTTATTCAGGGGCTTACGGCCTATCACGTTGAATACACCGGTTCTCGCTCGATCACCGAAGTTAAGCAACGTTGAGCATGGTCAGTACTTAGATGGATGACCGCTTGGGAATACCAGAAGTGTATAGTGACGGATGTGCGTTGTGGTGCAGTGGATATCGGTTCGGAAAGAGAAATCAGTGAGCCGAGCTCGAATTCCAGTTGAATACCCTGCATTCACTTAAGCACTGGTACCCTTGGGAAAGGTATTAATCCGTCCCTTCCCTCCAGTTATGGGTTAAATAACGAGGGTAGGACTTGGGGATCCTGCCCTTAAAAACAAATCCCAATGAACCTTGATACTCGAAAAGAAAAATGTATTACTAGTCACAAAACTTATATAAAAAGCAATAAATTGTTGAAAGAAAAAGGTATTACCAGTTATAAATAAATAAAGTTTAATTGGCAATAAATGACCCGCCGAGGTTGATTTGCCATAAAAACAAAACAATCAACCAATCTTATTCAGGATTGGGTTTACGGTTCCTTATAAAGTCTTTTCATTCTCTTTCACTTCTCTTTGTGTCTTTTTGGCATTTTCGCCTTGCATGAGAGGAAATGATTAAAAACAAATACTAGAAAGATCGATAACAGCTACTGGACTTGAGAAACCTATACTTCTAAAGAACTGTTTTAAATGAAATATTTTATAATTTTCACCCGACAGTTGTGCTGGATGTACTGACAATAATTGTTTCCTTATAAGGAAACGGTTAATATTACCTTTCTGTTCCTTGGGTTTCCAGCGATAATCATTAAATTTACTTTGTCGATTCATACGAATAAGCATTGAATAAGCATTGACAGTCACCTCGACGTGGTGTAATGGTTAACGCGCTAGAATTGTTAGAACAATTACGACTAGGTAGTGAGTTCGATCCTCACTGGGTGCCCTATACTTTTAGCATCGTGCCGCATTCTGAAACACCAACACTTTCGTCGTGACCCCTCTCCTCCATGACACATCCATTCATGATTTAAATATTAATCGACACGTGACATCACGGAAAAAAGGTGTCTGAAAAGTTCAAAGGCTGAATTTTTTTTTTTTAATCGTTTCACGAGCAAGGCATTCCACTGCCACTGTAGTGCAGGGGGTTACATAGGGTCGAGGGAGTGATGGGAAAGGATGGTTAGATATAGGAAATGTTAGAAGGAGGGTGATAGGGTACCGAGAATGAGGGTTGGTTAGATGGTGAGAGTGTTTGAGAGAATAGATGCAAGTTAGCGTGTTAGGAGGTGTCTATTGACCTTACATTTAAACTCGTGGAGATTATAGCCGTCGGGGAAGCAATCATGTGGAAGGGAATTCCACAGCCGGGAAGGGAAGTGCGAGAAAAGAAACTGTTGGAGAAAAAGAGTGATGTTAGAGCTGTGAAATCTTGCATATATAAATTTCAACTCTTATTTATAACTATATTGTTCCGTGGAGGTACGAAGATGGGCTGAAAAATTAATTGGCTGACGATGAAGGAGAAATGCTAGAGCATGTATTTATTTCAACTCTTATTATTTGTAGTGTATTGTTTTCCAGGCACGGGGTTGGCTAAAAATTCATAGGATGACTATGAAGGAGAAATGCTAGAGCAAGTATTTATTTCAACTCTTATTATTTGTAGTGTATTGTTTTCCAGGCACGGGGTTGGCTAAAAATTCATAGGATGACTATGAAGGAGCGATGCTAGAGGTGTGAAATCTTGCAAGTACCAAATTCAACTATTTTTAAATTAATAACTACATTATTTTCTGGTAAATATAAGGACGACGCTACAAAATTAAAAGTCGGTTGAGGGGACTTAAAATAGATGTTAAAGGTGTAGTTGCTACGCAATATATTAGGTTTTATAGATAACAGATTCGATATTTTTATTATCTGTGTCTCCCTTTATCCTATCAAAAATATTTTTGTACTGATATTAAATACTTATTTTTTATTTATGCTTGTTAGTATTGATCTTCTGGAGTAAGACCTGGAAATGAATGTTATCCTGAACGTACACTCCTTTAGATCATTTTATATTAGTGCAGGTCTTCTCAGATTACCGATTTAATATTTTTTATTTGAGTCTCCCTTTATCCTGTTATAAATATTTTTGTACTGATTTTAAATACCTATTTTTTTTTATTTATGGTTGTTAGTATTTATCTTCTGAAGTGAGATCTAGAAATGAAAATTATCCTGAATGACCACTCGTCTAAATCCTTTCGTACTAATGCGAGTATCCCCACCCAGGTCACCATCCTTGGTCCTATTCTGTTTTTTCATTTTCTTTAATGATCATCCTGATGACATCAGCTCTCAACTAGGTACCTACCCTGGTGACACAACCACTTGGTCCTGTCTCGATAATAAAACTTATTACCCTGAGCTCCTTGATAAAATCTATAGAGAAATCAGCAATATTCATGATCTGGCGGCTCGGTTCAAAGAAAATTTTCCACCGTCGAAATTTGCCTCTCGGTGTCTTTTCTATAAATACTTTCAGGGTAATTGTTCGGGTGAGCTCTTTGCTATGGTACCTAGACTTTTAAAAAAATAAGTGTTTTAACAGACTGGCATCGAGATCTCATCAATTTACAACTGAGTTGGCTGGATGTAATCGCGAATTCTTTGCTAACAGTTGCTTTTTTCGCAATTCTCGTTTATGGAATTCTCTTCCGGTTCCATGCTTTCCAGCCAACTTTAACGTGCAAAAATTTAAATGCAATGTCAATCGCTATTTACTGTTCTCCTAATTACTCTTTACTATTAATGTTTCCATTACTAATGTAAGAGTATTGTGGGGGTAGTAGATATCAGCTCAAAACGAGAAATAGGAGAGCCGAGTTCGAATTCCAGTTGAATTCGCTGCATTCACTTCCTTAGGAAAGGTATTAATCTGTCTATTCTCCCTCAAACTAATGGTTAAATAGTCTTCGCCAACCCGCATTGTCAAGCGGGGCGAGTATGGCACATTCCCTGAAATGACGGACACGAAACAGTGGAAGTCTTCCAGGGAAGGGTTCTTCAAACGAGAGTGAAAAAACACTGATCCAGATCCAGATTACTAATTCTTCCAAACCCAGTCACCACTTGTGTCTTAGTGGCTTTACTGCCTTGCTTGGAGTGACACCAATTAAAGAAAAGATCTGTTGACGTTTTCCGCATTTAAAACTTATGTGCGTTGTAGTGCAGTGGATATCGGCTTGAAAGGAGAAATCGGGTAGCCGAGTTCGAATTCCAGTTGAATTCCTTGCATTCACTTACGCGCAAATACCCTTGGGAAAGGTATTAATCAGTCTCTTCTCTCCAGTTATGGGATAAATAACAGGACAGATTGGGTTCTATAGCCTTGGCTGGCAACCAGTCTACCGCAGAAAGTAATGACAATCTACTACGAGATAATGTTCTGCCCAGTCAATCATGTCTCGAAAGAGACATGATCGCCCAATCGTGTATCAATTATGGCACTTGACTAAGCTTCAGATGCTAATGTTTTGAAAAACAAAAGTTGAAAATGAAAAAACGAGTTCAGACATTCACTTTGTGGCTACAGTAAGTACCAGACTCGTGCTATCCCCTATCATTACAAGAGCCAAATCGGGCAGAAAATGGAATACTGGTATCATACTTGGACGGGAGTTGCTCAGTCCTTATTTTCCCAGTGTCGATAGGGTTCAAAAGCATCTCCGTGTCCTTGTCGGCAACATTTTACACCCTCTAAACCTCTCTCTTAGCAAGCCTCTCTTTGCTCCTGTCGCACCTTCCTTGGAAGAACTACAATTCCATGGTTCCACTAGGTTTAACCTTCACGTCTAGGACTCGCCATACTACTTACGTAGTAACCACCCACCTTCCCAGCGTATTCCATCGGTTGGAAGTAAGTTCCACTCAAACAACTTCTCTCAGCGAACCTTTACTCCGTGGATGAGGATGTTTCCCCAATCACTACAATCTTAACCTGTTCAACTATAGGGTTAACTGTTATTTTCCCCTCATATCCGTATAAACAGCCTCTTAATGTAACCCGCTACCTCAAGTGACTTCCGCGCCTTGTACAGGGAGAACATTACTGAGATTCTTAATTACTCTACTGTCTTTCCCAAATATGTCGAGGCTGCTGAGCATCTCTATTAGTTCTTTGTGGCGTATTTTATTAAACGCCTTCACATAATCGATAAAAGAGGTTCACGTCCTTCTTCATTTGTATTGCCCTTTCGGAGAGCTTCCTAATCATATAAATAGCATTCCTTGCTCCAGTGTCTTTCACATTCCCGCACTGTTCTCTGACCTGATTCTGCTTCTCGTTCTATTCATCATTATTCGGGCGATCAGTTTTGTAATGTGGCTTATTAAACTGATTGTTCGGTGGAGTTTGCACCTGGCTTCTTATGTACTGCTACGAAAATCGACTTGCTTAGGTCGTCCGGTATAACACCATTGTTATAAATTTAATTTATTATTCGTGTAATTTTCTCTATGTCGAATTCTTCCAGGGCTATCAGCAACTCTATTACAATGCTGTCTGGCCCAGCGGCTTTGTTTCTGTTCAGTTCAGCCATTGCAGCTTCTACTACGGACTTTAATATTTCCGGTCCGTTCTCACCTTTGCGCATTAATTGGTTGCTCTCTCTCGTCATAGAAAAAGATCTTTTATATATATTTTTCCCATCGCTGGAGTATTTCCTCTTTCTCCAATATGATCGTTCCATCCTTGGATTTTATACATCCTGTTGAGGAGCAGGTTTTTTGTCCTGTCAGTTCTATTATTGCTTTATGCATATCTGCTTTATTAGTTATGCTCAATTTCTCTACTGATTGTTCGGTGGAGTAAAGTGCTGATAGTAGACATGGAAAAATCTCAATATAGGGCCTCCTATAGAAGACAGCAAGGAAGAATGAGGAGAAAGGGCTAAACACAAACTTCAAGAAAACTAAATGCATGGTCATCAGCAAAAAAAGGTCCCCAAAATTTCGACTACAAGAAAGACTAAAATCAAGCACGTACAGAAATTTAAATACCTGGGAAGCATTCTAACAGAGGATGGAAATGCGACCCTGACATTCAAAGGCGGATTGGCGTGGTCAAGGACGCATTGTAAAAGCTAAGAAGAGTATTGAGAAACAAGAACATTTCGTAGAAAGCAAAGAAAAGAATACTGGACTGTTATGTGATTTATGACCTCCTATATAGCAGCGAATGCTGAAGAATCTCCCCAAAAATGAAGGAGAGAAGCAAGAAGTAACAGCTGAGTTTTCTGGGACACGTAATGAAGAAAGAGGGCTTG